>VWZZ01006679.1:975667-1005658 GCA_013399095.1 Psophia crepitans
GCAGAGTTAACGGGCAGCCCCAGCCCGCCCCTCAGCACCCCCAATCCTTCGCCGAGGGGGGTTCCTGCCCCTCTCCCCTCCTTGGACGGGCCGCTGCATCGGATTCCTGCGTTAACGTTGTTGCGTTCAGCAAATGGGAGAATTCATTTAAAACTCGCCACCGAGCTGGCAAAATCTGTTTAAATATACACCAGAGAGACATGAAATGAGGGTCTCAGACTGTGGCTGCCCTCAGCTGCAGCTGGGCAGAGAGGAGGTGTGGAAGAGCTGGACAAAAACCATCTTTCACCACCTCCCTCAAGCTCCCAGCACCACTGCTGTGCTCCCATCTCCGGTCCTTAGTCACCCACTCCCAGCACTTCACCTCCCTCCCATCCCCAGCCAACACAGACAGCACAAGGCAGGCTGGTTCTGCTCGAGAGCATGGGAAACCCTTCGGGAGTCATGAGAAGGTCTGGACAACACAAGTACCCACCCAGCTCGCCACTTCCCAACCTTCTGAAACACAGCCCTCCTTCCAGGAACATAAGGGAGAGGACACCTTCCTTTACTCCTGCTCCAGCACATGAAGAGAGTGGCCATGACACCGAACTGGTCTGGGACCTCTCATACCCAGCTGGTTGGCACTTGACTGTCCCCTCAAACAGATGTCCTGTTCCCCTTCAGGTTTCCCATCCCACATTAAAGGGATGATTTTTACTGGTCTTGCACGGGGGGGGGCCTTGGAGATCCCTCTTCAAAGGTGGCTACAGCAGCACTTTTAGCATTATGTGGCTATTGAGGTTATGAAGCAATGGATTGGAGCAATTAGTTCAAAATTATCTCAAAAGCTGCACAAGCAGCTCCCCAGGCCAGGTGTCATTTCAGGATCAAAGCATCTGTTCGGGGAAAATCATTTTTGCCATTGTATTGCCCTTTTTATTATTTTTCTTTTTTTACCTACTGTTCATCTGAAAATAAATTACAGGCCAGAACAGGTGGATAACATTCTGGAATGATTTAATGATTTATTTAATCTGGATTCTCTTTCAATCTACTTAGCAGGATGAATACATTTTTTTTTTTTAGCCTGAATCCAAAAGCTTGGCTTTTCATCTAAAGAAGAGAAAATACCCTAATACATTGCTCTGCTGCCGTCAAGGTGTACTCCCCACTGCCGTCAGTAACGCTGTGGTAATGTTTGCCCTGCTGAAGGGCCTGAGGGGAAATCCTCAAGAAAACCAAGCAGAAGGTTTTAATTTTCTTTTCCTCCTTGCCATCTTCCTAGTGCTTTAGATGTTACCTGCCATTCCTGGGACAGTGCCTGGGTAAAAAAATCACTGATTGCACCGTTCAGTCACTGCTCCTTACATCTGAGTATGTGTGGCTTTAAGAACTAGGGCAACTAGTCTCTGGCTATCCCTCTCGTGAGGACAGCTTTGTGTACCACTGATGGGGAGAGCAGGCAGGCAGTGGAGCCTGAACAGACACACGGGACTTCTGCTGCAGACCCCTACGGATCCACTGACACAAAAGGAGGCCAGGAGTGATTCCGTCAGGCATATCCATCCAAGGCTGGCACCCCGTTCCTCAGTGAACAGACCCTAAGATGAGACTTTCCTTCTTGAGCAAAGAAGGTTTTGCTAAAGAGGCATTAGCAAAATCATCGCCCAGCTACTCAGATGTGAATTTCTGACGTTTGATTTCAGCTGGACTAAGATATTTTATGGGAGAGAGACTCTCAGGACCTGTAGCATGCTGAAATCCATGGGATAACTCCCCGGATGGCTTGGTTTGGTGCTCTGGTCCCACCGGAGTAGTAACACCGACATGCCCAGTGTGACAGGAGCAGACAAAGTGCTTTTAGAAAGTGAGCGAGGAAGGTTACAGCATACAGGAGGGGCTGTAGTTACCGCTGCCAGGATTCCCACTCATGCCTGTCCACTTTAGCTTAATGGACTAAGATAAGGTAAACAAGTTAAACAGGTCTGAAACTCCCTTTAAATCCATCAGACTCAGTATGTCTGAGTTTTTTGATTTTCTCTTTTCACCCACAAAACCATGCGCTTTTTTTTAATTTTTTTTTTAACCTCACACAGCTCTAAATGTGAGTTTGCTACTAAGCAAATCCTGCGTTCATGCCACGGCACCAGCTCATCCACAGAGAGGCATATTTGGAAGAATTACTGCATTACCAGACAGGATAGCCAGGTTGGTGAATGTGCCAGACCCCCCCAGGACTGCCTGGGGTGGCAGAAAAGGGACTTGGTGTAAATACCTGCCAGCCCTCCTGGTGAAGGGCAGGTGCTCTCGGCCACGCACAGCCATTCAAAAAAACAGGCCCACAAGAACTGGCATCCAGAGTAAACGTGAAACACATGGAAGCTAATTCCAATTTTTAACCAAAAATGTATCAGTACAGGTTCCTCCACCCAACCGGGATGACTCATTCAGGTGGATTCACTTCTGAATTTTAAATACACACTTCATCAATGTACATCTAAAAGATGCCCGCCACCTGCTTAATGGGGTGTCTTCCATCTATTGAACAGCTAAGAAACAGTGACCAGAGATCCCTGTTGCCACAGCTGATCCCACTGTTGCTCACTACACGACAGAAAAATCAAGCATCCACACCACCGTGCTCAGGTTTTCTCTCCACATACCACATGAAGCACAGTGGTAAGTAATGCATGAGGTGCTCAAGGAATTGGACAACGAAGAACTCTGAGTCAGCAGCCTGCCAGGGATTCATGCTTCCCAGTTAAATCTTGTTTATCTGACCATGTGCTTCGCAGCTCCGCAGCCACCAGCTGCAATTTATTCTAGGGAGGTCTGACAACCCAGTCACCGTGCTCAGCCGGTACGAGACAAGCACTCCATGTACGGCAGCAGGGTAACTCACTGCTAGCAGTGCTCAGGCCTTCCTGCTGATGCTCTCTTGCAGTGTTTGCAGTAGCAGACCTTTCCCAGAGCTTGATACTGGTTGTGGAGCGTGAGTCTCCCTGACCGTGCAGCTGCGGAGCAGCTTCCCAGAGGAAAAAGTGGGTCATTTGTTACACCCATAGGACAACATGACAAACAAAGCTCTTTTGAGAAGTATCACTAGCAGTAGAGCTGTGATCTTGGACAATTCTGCTGCAGCGTTGTACCAGCAACAAACCGGTCTGCTAGCCTACAATCCAAAGCCAACAGCGGCTAAGGCAGGACAGCTGATTTTCCCTTAAATAATAAGTAGCCAAGAGGAACAGAAGCAGAAATAACTGCTCCTGTGAGACATGTGACACCAGCCCTGGCTGGGTACCTCAGCCTGACCATTACCTAACCGCCACCCAGGACTCCCCCTTTATATTTACAAGATCTCTCCTTTGCACATACAGGACAATAATTCCGAAATGGCCCAAAGCCACCCAGGGAGTGAGGAGATGAATGAAGGAGTCTCTGTGAATCACTGCAGCATGAAGACAAGACCCAAAACAAGATCAGCCCATACTGCTAAGAAATGAAGCGTCAAAATTCTCCCAGAGCAGCAGCAGTTCTGCTGTCCAGCACTTCTTTGCCTGTTCCTGCCCAAAGAAAGGCCAAAAGAACTGCAGAGTAATGCCACTGTCAGAGGGGAAGGTAGTACCGCTGACTCGTATCTTCAGCTCTTTTATGCTGTCATTACTACTTTGACTTCAGCAACTTCAGTATCAGCAAAGTGTTTCTGTGCTGTTATCATTTAAAAGAAGGGGCACAGCAACCCCGTTGTGTGTGTCACAGCAGCGGGCTCCTATTAAGCGGGTGTTTTTGCACCGAACCCCAACACACCATCACCTCCACGACTACACAATGTGAAGCAGTGGCACACTGCAGTGCACACATCATCAGGAGCGTGTAAAACCAATAGCGTGAAAATCTCTTCACTACTCCACCTATAAAAACAAGCACCAGCACAACTGATAGCAGAAGGTCTCTCATCTACAGGGCCAGGCCCTTCTGCTCTTTTCACTGCTG
Source organism: Psophia crepitans (assembly GCA_013399095.1). Lineage (NCBI taxonomy): Eukaryota > Metazoa > Chordata > Aves > Gruiformes > Psophiidae > Psophia > Psophia crepitans. Next base: position 979,643 of record VWZZ01006679.1, read on the forward strand.
CTACTTCCTCCAAGGCCACAGTGACCACCCCCTCACTCACTCAGAGTCTCCCCATCAGGGCAGGAGCCCCAGCGAAGGGACGTCATCGTTGCAGACCAAGCTGCCTCCTCCCCAAACTACTCATTTTTCCAAGGGCTACACAGCCAGAACCATCCCGCAGACCTCTGCAACGGCACTGCAGCATTTACCGGCGCTGACTCTTAAATCTTTAGCTGATACTGCACAGAGATACAGGAAGCCAAAGACTTACAAAAACATACCACACTTAGGGAATGATAGAAAACAATGGTAGGTAAAAGTTAACACAGACCAGGGCAAAATAGTGTCTACAGAGAGAAATAATTTCTTGAAACACATGTCAAATTACTAATTTTTTGATCAGATACTCATATGCTGATTATTTCTGTGAATGTTCAGCATTCAGAGTAATGCAGATAACTCAGTAATAGCTGCCTTAGCTGAGGGAAAGGTGGTTTCTACAGGCAGGATTTCCAATTTCTCACCGCCTGTCACAGCGGAGCTCATAGACCTTCTGCTTCCATTTCATCGCACCCTCAGTGAGTGCGTCTCAGCGGAGATGCTATATTCAGGGGCACATCTGCCTATCAAGGATTACAATTTACCTGTAGAAAAATCAATTGCCAGTAAAACTCTTCAAGTATCCTCCGGAATTCAGAAATGTAACATATATTACTCTTCTCCCCGAGTTTTCCCATAAAATATTGGCTTACTCAGTATTCTGTGGCAGGAAATTAATAAAACTTGTCCTAGTTCCTCTCAATTACAGCAATAATATAACCTCATTTTCTCTTCATACACATTTAAAACTCAGGCTACAAATATAATACACGGTACTCCATAAATGAAGCAGGTGTAATTACAGTGTGGGAGTGTAGTCTCAGGGACAATTGTACCTCGAGCACAACTCCAAAAGATAATAACAAAGATGGTCTCTAGGTCTCTTTTCACCCCGAATTCTGAGGCTGACCAAGGGCTGCACCACCTCCAGCTCCACTCAGCATGGCATTAAGATTGGTTTAACTTGCAAAGGCTCAGAACACAGCAATGATCTGGTGATCCCCACTTGTTTGTAGAACTGCATGCTCGCTCTATACAGAGATGCCCAAGCCTCAATCTGAAGGCTCTCTGGAGCACGATGCAGTGCTTGCTGCTCACTACCCCCTTCAAGGCTAAGTGTCAGGCCAAGCTGATAAATCAAACCTGTAACAGCGATTACAAAATTAGCACAGCTTTAATAATTAGTTATGAAATTCAGTGCACTGTAGTTTTATGCACTCTAGTTTTCTATGCTTCACTGATATGCAGTGCTTTTCCCTCCTGGGAAAACTGTGACAAAAGTCTAGTGGGTTTTTTCTTGACTACTGTATGGATGTCAAGGAGTTTCATTGCACAGACCTAAGTTTCAGATCTGTTTTTTGCTTATGGCAGCCCAAACAGCCCGGTCATGAGTGCAGCAGTCTGTGAAGGGATCTTGAACATCATCTGTCGCATGGTTAGCTCCTTCAGCCGCTCCCCAGAGAAAACTCCATGCACACTATTTGTTTTCTGAACGCGCTAGTTTTTGTTCTCCAGAATAAAACTTTTGGCCTGATTTCTTAAGGAAACAAAGCTCCTATAATCACTATGGGAGAACGCAAACATCTGCCCACCATTGCATAATTTCTTCAATGGACTGGCATATCTCAGCCAATCCCTAGCGTGAAGATGTGTGCACTCTGGACTCCATCTCAAATAAATGGAGAAAAAAGTTTCTGCCATTGACAACCAGAGCAGTTTCAGAGCCATGGTCCTCTCTAGAGGAACCCGGAGCAGCCATGCTCCCCAGTCAGGCAATATGCTGACATGCCTGAAGTCCAGAGGAATTAATCCTGTCCTTGGGGATGTACTCATCCCCGGTGGTCACTCTAGCTGGTTAGGAATGGCGTGTTTGTTTCTTTTTCCCCTACACGCAATTGCTATGACTGATCACACAAAGCACAGCAATGATATGCACGATTGAAAACACAACCCAAAAGACATTTTCACACAAACTTGTGATGTGCAATACTGGGGGGCGGGGGGGGAATATACTTTAAAAGACTCAAATGATTTTTCAGCAACAATTATTTGAGACAGAAAGCAGAGGACAGACAAAGGGGAGGAAGAAATGAAGTCCCCCAAACCCAGAAGGTATAATGAAATCTCTGCTAGATCTCACTTATTTTCTTTCAGCCTTCCAGCCAGATACACTGACACGTCTATAAAGCTCTGCTAGTGATGGTTATTAGTCCAAAGCCTGGATCACAATTTTACCCTATATGAAGTGGAGAGAAAATCTAGATATTTTTCTCCATAAGATGCCAAGAGAAGCTAGCACAACCTGCCAGATTGCCCACCGCGGCTCACAGCAGGCTGAATTGCACACTGGCAGCTCCACGGCCAGCTGCACTGTCTAAAGCAAGAAGCACTACAGAGAGATCCTGCTTACCGCATTGCAAAGGATCTGGGTTGTTTGCTCTGAGGTATGGTTTCAAGAGAGCTGTTTGAGCTTAGGAGCGATAGACCTGTTTATTATATTGATAAATGACACGTTTTTCCTACTTGATTTGTTGGGGACCGAGTGACCTGGCAGTAAAACTGACTTGATATTGCCACTTAACTCTTATTGATGTCTTTTCCGGCTCACCTTTTATTTGCATAAATGAGAAACAGAAAGAAACCCCTATTCTTTAACAGAATCACATGGGATTCCCCGAGGAAGGCTGATGGATGTTGCAGACACACATCTCCCCAGGTACCAAACCGGTAACACGTTTTGTCCCTGCACTCTTACAGACCCCTGCGCGGTGACCCCTCGCCCCACGCTCAGCTAACGCAGAGCTGACAGGCCGGCAGTGTTTGCTCAGGCACAGGTTTGACACTTTAACGCGCGAAGTTTGTGGGAAGGAACAAGCGAGCGAACATTACATGTTAATTTTTGTAACTGACATTTTAAAAAAATATGGGACCTATAAGTATATAACTATAAACCTAAATATATAACTCTGCCTACAAACAGGCATTTTTATAAATTCAAAGAACTGTGAAGCTTTCCTACGACGGAAGGGACTCGAACAATTGTTTCTAAAGGAAAAACCAGAACGACTGCAAGCACTCAGATACCACAGCGTTACTGCCTGGGGTTGTGTCTCACTGTTGCAAAGATTACAACAATATTCCACAGCTGCATTTCACTTTACCGTGTCTTAAAATAAAATAATAGTTCAAAACAAAACTGAGGACCATTTTTTGTTGCTGAATTTCACAAGGTAAAACCCCAGTGAATATATTAACATGACCTTCACCTAAGCGAGACTTCCGCCAGGACAGGACTTTGCCAGGGTCAAAACAAAACCTCCAGAGGCTCTCTCTCAGAAACCTGATCATCACCGTAAAATTCTGGTAGTTGACCCTGAATACTCCAAAATTTAAGACATTTCAGATTCACAGTACTCACTCACATCTTTGCAGAATAATCTTGTGAAATTAAATGGAGAACGAAGATAACATTAATTTCTACTAATCTATGAGATCCACATTTTCCCATCCTGTGCACTCCACAGCAGCGTTACGTATAGGTACTTCAGTTCTATCAGACAGTCCCAAAGTCTTGAAAGAAATTGTAAGCGTCTTTATAATTCAAAGGATTTTCCCCCCATAAGGTGTTTCTCTTCCTTTTGTTTACATTTTGGGAGGAGATGTCAGTTGTACAAATAAATGGTGCTGGACAAAGAAACCTACCCCAGAAGAAATGCTGCAAAGCAAGAGAAGAAATGAACACAACTGGAAGGAGAGAGCCCTGCAAGGGGGTCCCTGGTGGAAAGAAGTGAATAGAGTTTTACACACACAGACTCTCTCATTTTTTGATAACTAGAAATCTACTCTTTTACTGTTTCTTCCAATTTGAGTCCTGTCATCTAGGAATCCTCTTTTTTTTTTGGTGGTTTTTTTTTTTTTTTTGTTTTATAACAGCAGTTGGAGCAAGTTTATTGTTTTTCTTTGCCGACTGCTGGAGTGGGACTCGGGGACCTGGGGAAGGTGGGCTCTACATGTCCTGCATTCCTTGTGTTCAGAACCTCATCTGGTTCAAAAATCAAACCAGGACTTGAAAAAAACCACCAAAGAAAACAAGCCCCGAAGTACGTGCATGTCTTTGTATGACATTAGCTTTCTCCTGACCCATTTCTCTGTGTATGTGCGTCACATGCTTAGGGGACACATGAGTAACGAGCATTGTGACCTACAAAAACAGTAGAGGGTGGAAGGAAAAAACCCCGCGTTTACTTTAAGATTTTGTAAAAAAAGAAGTATTTATGGATAGACCAGAATGGAAGGGACTGGGCCAGTTCAGAAGTTTTGACTGTTTATAACTCCCCTGCTTGGGAAGTTTGCAACCAGATGAAAAAATTTAGAAGGCAACATGAGCATCCCCCCCAGCCAGCTGACTGCACACAAGCAGAAGCTGTCTCACAGATGGCTTCAGGTAGCAGGATGACCAGATTTATTATTTTAATATTCTCCACCAACTTGCTCAGCCCTTTTTGGTGACATCTAAACATGTCAGGTGCTGATATACCACGGGGAATGAAACCAGTGGGCCCTTGTTCGCCCCCACTTTTTTTTCCTCCTTTTTAAAAACACCAAACCTCCACAAACCGCTGGCTGATGTGGAACATATTTCCCCTCATCACAGGCAGTCTGACACACACCTGAACACTCACAAGCTGCATATCCCTGGTGGAACAGAGCCTCCTTGGGCTCAGAGGTATCTCCAGAAACGTCTGCCAGTGAGACAGTCTGTCCCACTGTATCGAGACCCAGGAGCTGGTCTCCTCCATGACAACAGATTGTCCTGGCAACTAAACAACTGGTGACCCACCGGCTCTCAGTTTCTTCAGCCTAAAATCCCTCCTAATAAATTTCCAAGCGAGAAAGAGCAGCCACCCAACTGCAGAGCACCACGACTAAGGCACCAGCAGAATGCCAGGCACCCATTTTGGAATAAATCAAAAGATTAAAGAGCATGAACAGCTGCCCTCTCCACATAGACTGAGCAAAAACAAGCTGGATGCAGAACAGGGCTCCCCTTCAGTCTGCACCGCAGCAAGGAGGCAGGACTTTGTCTAGTTTGGCTTGGTAACACCAAGAGGATGTCACAGCTGCAGAAGGATTCAGCGTTAACTCTATAAGCCCTCCCACCACGTGGCCAGCTTCATCCTGTAGTCGTCCTTTTGCTGTCTCCATTGTCTTTGTTACTAAGTGGACTGGATTAAAGCCAGCACAGCTGCATTGCACGCTGCTGAGCGCCACACCGACGGCTCCTCGAAGGGCTGGATCTGTTTAGGTAAACTGAAAAGGACACAGAGGCAGCACAGTGCATCACAGCCTGGTACCAGAGAAAATCGTGACAGGCTGGAGGTAAAGCACGAAAATAGGAACAATAAGGAACACATTTGAACAGAAGAATAATTAAACACTAGATGAGATGATCAAAGGAGATGGTAAATTCTCCATTTTTTCCACACCTCCAAATCAAGACCGGCTGTCTTTCTAGAGGACATACTCCAGCAGTTCCATCCCGCATCATCCGGCCCATGAAGTATGCAGGGAAATCTGTTACAGAAAATCTGACTGTCCTTCATTGCCTTGAAATATCTGTGAAGCAGCATTATCAGCCAGCCCTCTTTGGGAAATTGTCACTCCTTCACCCCAGAGTATATACTTTTTAGGACGTTTTTGTGGTTGGGGGAGGAGAGTTTACCTCTCATTTAGGGACCTGCATGCACCTTACAAAAGAGCAGCACTGCACATTTGTGTGCATTAAGTAAAGATTACTCTCGATGGCAAATACTGCAGAGTATTTTCCACTTCAACGTCTGCGTGCGGTTTGATGGACATTATTGCAAGTATGGTAGCAAAAGCAAAGGGATAGCGGGAATACCTGTGGAAACAGTGGTGCTCAAGCACATAATGAAAAACCCGAAGGAAAGCAAGTTTTGACTGCCTACTTTTGCCTATTAGCCCTAGAGTCATATTTAGCTATGCAGAGAACAAAAAAAAAAGATTATCTAAACCGATTGTTTACTGCTCAGCCAACAGCGTATTAAAATCACCCGCGTTACTACAGCAATCGTACATATTTACAGGGATTGTGGCTGATTTTGATCAGCCATACCAAGCCATGCCTCAACCCATTTCATACTGATTAGACTCTGGTCATATTTTAAGTGTCTATGAAATTATGCAAATGGAATCTGTACCAGAAAATCAGATTGCCAGATAATTGACCATTAATCTTTGATAAAAGTTTAAAAAAATTAAAGCAATCAGAAATCAGCTTAGCGTACAGTCTCTTGGGCCTTATTTTGGTCTAGTAAGTCTGTACACTAAGCTGATTTCTGATTGCTTTAAGTTGTAAAAATTGCTTTTTAACCCATGGATATCAATGAGATTGCACCTGGTGTAAGTCGGGGCTGAATTTGATCCGCTGTGTGCCTTAATCACAGTATATTTTTGTTAAAACCCAGTATTTGTGTGGATCTGTGGATACTGATTTGTTCAAGCGCACGATAATCTCCCCCTAAGCCCGTCAGAATACAGCAGGTTAATAATGCTGTAAGTAGAATCCAATTTATTCATAAAACACCAGAATGCTTTAACCAAACTGTTCTTTTGTGGCCAGCCCCCTCCCACCTGGCTGCAGCAGACAAAGGCTCCTGCCGCGGCTGGCGGAAAGGGGCAGGATAACAATAGCACAGCGTCTGTCATGCCATCCGTCCCTCTGTCTGTCCGTCCATCATGCAGCCGGTTCCCTCTCCATCCATTTTGCATGGCCAAAGGCAGCGTCATGCCCTGTCCTGCAGTCTGTGGTGCCTGCTTTGGGATCGCACTATGGCTCCACGTCCATCTCCGTTATTTTGATAAGTGCCCGGACGTTTTTGGTGGCAGCAGGAGAGCACAATCCTGTGACAACATTCCAGCCCATTAACATTATCTCTTAATTAGCATATATAGCCCTTGCTGGGTGTTTATTGGAATTCAGTGAGCACATGCTGTAAAACTTTCTTTCCTCTGTGATCAACAAAGTAAATAAAAATTCCACAGGTTTTAGTGGGAAGTTAGATTGCTTTGCATAGACTTAGGAAAAACAAAGTATTTTCTATTTCAAGACTCCTTGTGCAAATTGTTACAGCCCATGAACTTTGGGAAACCCTCCACCTATTTGTGACACACGCACACCCCCGGCCCCCCTGTCAGCATCAGGAGCCTTTGGCAGGAATCACAGCTGTATCACACTTGATGTCACCTCAGCACAGGACAGAGATGATCTGACAGCCAAGGGCACTGCAGTCCAGGTGAGAAGAGGAAGACAGAATGGCAGAGAGACAGACATCAGTAAAGAATAAAACTATACTGGCCCAAATGACAGAACCACCCAGACCACCACGAAAGGATTCAAGTTGAAGGGGACACCCAGGTTACCTCTGATTAAATTACCAAGAAGGTGGTTTGTTATGGAACTTTGATTTTTCATTAAGCTGGATTTTAGGATATTAACCAAGTGTGCGTGTACAATCCCATGCTGCTCATTCATCTGCAAGGCCAGAGAGCGGTTCACAAGCCCGGGGCACATCCCGCTCTTGTGCCCCCACCCTCCTCACTTTTCTCTCTGCTGGTGGATGCTGGAAACGACCACACAACAGAGAGGGCTGTTGCTCACTTCTTCAAGCCATTTACTTTTGCCCAGCCCCAACACAACTCCTCTTTCTAGAGCTCCCCTCTGCAATCCTGCTTATAAACACAATTTCAAAGCTGGCAGATACCACAGCTGTCTGCGCCCCACACCCTCAAAGGGCAGGTACCTGATCTGCATGAGTTATCCTTCCAAAAACATGTGCAGACTGCGGCGTACTGCCCTTCCGTGATCCCTGGGGAGAGGAAAACCAGCCAAGCTGCAGCACAGGCTTCAGATTCATCCAAAATTAAAAGCTTTTGATAAAATTATTGGTTAAGATAATTAATAAATTGAACAGACTACTGGGAAGGAGGTCCATCATTCAATGGGCTCTAGGAGTCCTAGAAAATAAACCACTCAATGTGCTTTAATTCAGCTGAGAGCTCAAGGGTGCCACAGTGAGAACATAAACCCCAAAACCTGTGTCCTACATTACACAGGTGGCCAGTCTAGATGCTCATAACATTTTCTCCCAGGATAATAAAGTTACTTCATTGGTGCGATGAAATTTTTGCAAAAACCAGAAGTCCAATCACTTTCAACTCCCAGGAATACGATAGTAATGAAGTTTGCCGTAAGCTGTCAGGGATCTGAATGTTCGTATATTGTTACTACAGCTGTACCCGACGACACCGTCGCACCTAACTGGCATGGCTAAACGCAGTAGCCAGACAGCAACAAAAACTCCATGAAGTTATGTTTGGAATGAGCCCCCTAAAATTTCTCTCGGGTTAAGATACTTGTGTACATCGTTTGAGCTGCAATGAGAGACACAGCACGTGATGGGTCCCACCGCTATCTCAAGGGAAAACCCCAGGGCAGGAATTACAACACTGCCATGGACCAAATGTGGGGATGGACAAAAGGTTCGTGGGAACGCAAAGGAGCACTGATCACTCCAGTGATGAGTGCTGCAGTAGTGACCAGTGAGGCACCACGAAACTGCTAGTGGGTGCCATGGAACGAGTCAACAAATGCATGGGTATCAAGAACGAGCTGAAAACGTCAAAGGTTCAGTACAGATCATGGCTAATTTCCAGGAAAGCTACAAAATACCAACACCGAAGAATAGGTCTGCAGCTCCAAAGTAGAGGAGTCCTTATCACCTAGGAGTTGTTACTAGATTTCTGTCTATGTTTAAAAATTTTTTTAAAAGAATTGTACCATTATAGGCATTTTCCAGCAGCATTTTCTCATGTGCACAACAAAGACTAACAAGAAAAACACTATCAAACACTCCTGTGAACTCAACGCCTTAGGGAGGCAACTGATTTCAAACTACTTTCTCCATTCTCATCAATATGACAATCGTATCCAACCTCTGCTGGATTTCTCCTTTCACCTTCCTTCATAAAATTGTCTGCTCAATTTGGTCTATGCACATAGACATGGAAAAAATAACTGTTGATGTGGATGGGAATGTTATCACAGCCACAGAGTCAAGGCTGTTTCTCCTCAGGTGTCTTTCAACCAGTTCCAGGGCTGGGTTTCAGCCGGGTGGACGCAGCAACTTGCACATTCTGCCCTCTGTGAACAGCAGTTCTCTTCTGAGTGCTCCACTTGAGCAATTCACCCTTCTGCTCTTCCAGGTATTTTATCAGGGAAAAAAAGCCTCATCTAAAACTACTTCCTACTGATAAAGGACTGTAGGACCACTGCAGTGAGGCTTAAGACACTTCGAAATGTGCTCCAGGATTGTCAGGGAAGCATTCCTGGATTCTCACAAGAAAGTTACCTCTTGCTTGGTTGTTTGCATGAATATGCTCGCTCATCCCTTGCTTTGCCAGGAATGCAGAGGCATACAGGACTGGAATTTCTCCCTACCTGCTACAGCAAGATCATGGAAGTAGCAGAGCTATTGGCAGAAAGCTTTGTGAGAGGAGAGGGAAAACACAAGACTATGAAGTGAAATTTTACAGTCATAGGAAAAGGTTCTCTGGATTTACATAAATCTACTTGGCAGTGAATATGTTAACAGTTGACTTAACTGTTTGGAGAGAAACAAGCTGCGTGAATGCTGGCAGCAAAAATGCTGCTTTATCCAATTCCTGCCGTGCCAAGCTCCTCCACCCTCTCTCAGAGCAGCATTTAGACAAATGCCAACATTTTAAAATTAAGTGGCCCCATCATTATTAATTCGTTTGGTATTCATTGTAACAACATTAATCACAGTAAACTGCTGCAGCTTTATTACACATGTAATGTGCACTTCCCTAGAATTTCCCTGTAAAATCTCTGCCATTGCTAACAGTGTAAAGACAATGAGACATTACAACCAAGCAAAACAATAACAAACACACGACTTAATAAATCATTATTCTGCCCACAAGTATGTTAAAAAATAAACTCATTTCAAAACTAGAAGAAAAAACAACATGCAGTGACATCAGTGAATTTGAGGCTTTTGGTTGCAACAAAGAAACAAAACAGCATGCTAATATGACATTTACAAATAATACCTAACCGCAGCCTAATTAACTTATTGTGTGCTTACTAAACTAGCATACATATTATATTAGAAGAAAAACACTTATTTGTTCTGTTGCTAAGAAACTTCAGACATTTGCATATTTAACAAATTGTTAGAGTGTTTTTAACCAGAACCCATCACTATTTATAAAAGACAAATTTAAAACATGAGATCAAAGACACAACATTAATTTTTCTTTTGTCAACTGTCTTTGTTCAATGGCTCAAAGAAGCAGTTTTATAGCTGGCTGATACATAATGAAACATCTGGTATTATTCTGAATTACAGCGGAACCCACTAATAGTCAAGGGCTTTTCTCTGTTTCTCATACACCAGTCAATGTACTGTAGGGACCAATCCAGCAGCACTCGAAGAACGTGCCTTTGAAATCGCTGCAAGGTTTTTCTGAGTAAGGAGTTCAGGATGCATCCCCAGAACAGGAATACCCCTAACTTTCTTTTAAAGGCTCCAGACATCAGCCGATTATTAATTCGTCTCCTAAGTTGTACAAGAGCAAGGAACAAAAGCACGGTATTAGGGAGCGAGGCAGCGAATAAAGCCCGAGGATTCTCCGCTAACTGGGAGGTAACGGTGGAAGCCAGTCCCGCAACACCGCTGCTCACTGTGCCCATGGATCCCATCTGCTGCACGGCATCTCATGGCTCCTTGGACCATGGAGCAGGGCTGGGTCACTGTTTTACACAGCGTGAGCAAAGTCATTTCACAGCTCACCATGGATGAGCGTAACGATGAGCAGAGTTTGAATCCCATCTACGCTAGACACTCACGAACACAGCGAGAGGCTTGGGCCAGTACACTGTGTGTGAGGTATCTCAGGCACATCCACACGCCACTGCACGTGCTCCGCCAACATTGCCAGATCCAAAAATGCTCTTGGGGCATCTCTACCCTACTCTGCCACCTCCAACATAGACATATTCTAGGAGGAGCAAGATGAGAAAGGAAAGCAAAGAAAGCAGAGACACTGGAAGGAAATCTGAAAACTGAAAGAGCTGTAACAAAACCAAGGTAATCTTAAATTCACTATCTCTGGGCTACTTAAAGGACTTAAAGTGGAAAAGATGTCACATGGAGCTAAAGCTCTCTTCAGAAAGCCGCCACAGGGATTGTTATCCCTGAGCTGCTTTTTCCATGTACCAAAGGTGGTCAGGTGTCTCCTTCCTCCCCTATCCTCCTTGCTCCATCTGTCTTGCTAAAAATCCAGGAGCAAGGGATTCCTGTGGCAGGACAATATCCTGTTACACTCTTGGGAACAAGCTAATAAAAGCTGCACTTCCTCCTCACTCAGCTAAATACTTAGATCTGTCATTTGAAACAAAGAACTTCCAAGGAAAATATGTGACAATCAAAATCATTATTTATGAGAGTAAACACTGAAAAAATAATAATTCTGCTAAACTGCAGTATTAACCAAATGGAAGTAATAGGTTATCTCCATCACCAACAGAGGTTTCTGGAGGATTTTAAAGACTTCCAAGACAAAATGTCCTTGCAAGGGAAAACAGTTTGTAACCGATTCAGTAGCAACCACGTACAAACTTTATGAACTACAAGTAGCAGGCGAGCAGGGCGCAGGCAGCAGTTTAAGCTGTGCAGGGCTGAAGACTGTGCTATCAAGAAGATCCGGGTGTGATCACAGCACCAACCCTGGTTTGGATGAGACCCACTGTAGCTCTTCCCTGTGCCCAAAGAGCTCTCACCTACGGCATGCAGGGGGGAAGCTGCTGAAAAACACTGCATTTTCTGCAGGACTCGGCAGGTCCTGCCAGCTCTCTCCCTCGGGGAGGAGCAGCTCGTACCAGCAGCTTTGCCCAGCGCCCTGCCGCATCGCACCAACTCCCTTGCAGCAGGGAGCGCATTTTTCAGAGGTCTTCACCACAGGAATATGTTACTTCACACTAAGGGGCAGAGTTGGAAGAACACGTACAAGAAGAATGTGCGCATTTTTAAAGCCTTTGTGGGTTCAAACCATACACGCAAGTCTGAGGCCCGCAGTGACATCTGTCTGTTAAAATTTCAGGCAGAGGCTGTGTATGACGTGACATCATCTGTGACTGCCAGCTGGTTGAAAGCTCAGTTTTTCCATGAGAACATCCTCTGTGCTTCCAGCCCAGCACCTATCTGTGCTAGATGAAGCAAACTGTGTCCCAAGAAGTTTAACATGCTAGAAGGTGTCCCCACGGGACACTGATGTCAGGCTTAGCCAAGCTGAATGTGTTCATGTGGCTTTAATCTGCCCAACTAGTGGCCCATGGCTCCACACCTTCATGCTAAGAACTCATCTCCCCTTTACCCATGTTGCCACATTTGCACTGCAGCACTGGGCACCTTTCACCCCCGGCAGCCAACCCGTGTTACGAGTACACCTGGATTTGTTGCACAGACATATGCTGAACAGGATGGGATTGCAATCACCAGCAAGGCAGGAGAGTGCTGCCCACAGTCTTCTAATTACAAGTAAACAGCTCAAGTTCCACTACGTTATAAACAATTGAAAATTGGGCATGAAATGGGAAGTGGGTAGCCTTAATGGAAAGCAGTGCCAACAGTCGCTGTACTTAGAAAACACACGCCAACACAAAGCTTTTGCTAATAACAGCGAGTGCTATGGTTTATATTTGAGGCAGAGGACTCCAGCCATAGCCAACATCATTTCTTACATTCTTCTGGGATGCAAAAGGGAGCTGATGGAGGAAAATCATCTAGAGGAAGTTCTGCTGAAAGGAATACTACTACCACTACTACCAATAACAACAAAACCAATAATAGCAATAATAACATTGGTATGTAAAGACACTCCCAGAAGACAGTCCATAAACCACAAAAGCTCTTTTGGTGGAAAGCGCCAAGGGTCTACAGTGAGGTGCTACAGGATGGGCTGAAGCAAAGCCTGACTGAACACCGAAAAAAAGCATTTGCTGCTTCCCTCAGTTCTGTCTGGTCGCAGGTATGGAGCTGCCCGCTGCTGCAGGTCTCGGTTTGCTCTCTCTGGCCGTGCAGCCCAAGAGTCGCACAGGGAGTTTCAGGTGACAGTCAAATTCCAGGCTTGTGCTAGACATGCAGCCAAGTTCTACCAACCATCCTTAATGGGCACATTACCCTCCTCAAAATGACTTAATCCAAGTTTTATATTACAAACATGCAATACCTCCCCACTGGAGCACTACAGCATTTCTAACCCAGCTCCTTTCTTCTTTGCTTTCTTCAGAAGAATAAAGTGAGTCAAACGTATGCTTTGGGCTTGATGGACAGCTGTAGCTGTTAGTGGCACCACCACCGGCTTCACAGTAACCAGAAGGGAACAGAGCACCACGAGAATAAATTCAACAAGTTCCAAGCACTTAATTTTGCATTTTCGGTACACAGCATTCAACACTCAAACATGTTTTGGAAAAGATAAGATAAAACTGATCTATTTCAAGCATGCAGATACAGAAGTAATCATCTCCCGGTCATTTGGTAGAGCAAGTAGGGTTTCATTTTTCAAAGAGCTCTAAGTCCTGCTAACTTCTGAGTGCTGTGATCTCGGGTACAGTTCTCCACCCATTGGTACCTTACATTAGAGGATAAATTTCCCGTTTAAAAAACTTAATGCATCCTTATTAGTAAAGAAAAACAAGTAACTACTGCCTTGGAAGCAGCCTATGGCTTTACTTGTCAATAATCTCCTTTATCAGACCTTGAATACAGAATATACATTTCACAGAGCTCAAAAGTATACGTTCCCTAAAACAACCGTAATAGCACCTTTACGATAGTTCACCGTGGGTTTTTTTACCTATTTTGTCAGGATTCCAACCTTCCAGTGAGATTTTTTTTTTTTTTTTTAAACCTTTTCTAAAGCTCCCATCCGGCCACAGGAATAAAAGAGCTTTATGATACTTATGCTTGTTCTCCCTCCCTTAAAAAATATTTCATGATCCAACTTCACCTGTTCAATGAATTTGCAGCTCTTTATGATGAACATGATGAAACTTCTTCATGTAACCCCTGTGAGTGCATGGCCGGGTCAGGGACACTGATGCAAGGGATGGGCAAATCGCCAGCCTAAGGTCTTGTCTCCTACTTACATCCTCCAGCCTCCTATATTCCCTCCCATGCTGTACTGGTTATGCCACATCTCTCTTGCAAGCTTCTAATTATTATAGACTATTTCTTATCGTGACTCTATAGGCTTCTAATTATTATTAGATTTTTTTTGCACTAGCTTTTGCACCCCTTAGGTAGAACGAGTGCTTGGATACGACACTGCCACTGCAGTGAAGAAGCTCTGAGATATGCTGTCCTTGTGACAGCAGTGCAGTTTATTGCTTCTCGAAAGAGGAGTGGGATGACAAGCTGCACTTAATCAACCTTCAAAGAAAGCCAAAAATCAAATGTCTGTAAGATTGGCATCAAATACTTGGATCCTTTTCTCCTAGGGTAAGACAATGTCCAGTGGAAAAAATCTCACAGAGAAACCCAGAAACTCTGGAGGCTGGGTCTGCAGAGGGTTTGTGCACAGGTAAGAGAGGGGCTGCTGTCAGATTCCTCCAGAGGAGCCTGTTCCTTCACCGGCCTTTGCAGGAAGCAGTGCAGAGAAGTCGTGCCATGACAAAAATTCAGCACCGCACCCACTGATGGGTAAACAGGGAAAGTCCAGAAGAAAGCAACACAAGAAACCCTCCAGCAGAATGCAGTTTGGATGGGTGGGACTGAGACTCCACCAAAGAGCAAGAAGAAAAAATTGTTAGTGACTGTGACTGTGAGCACTAGGACAGTATTACATGGCTCTCAACACGTGTACTCAACAGCATGCTCAGCCTCCGCAAAAGCCCAGCTCCCCACCAGCTGGATTCAACACTCAAATGCGTAACCTAGAGCTGTCTGGGTGGTTTTAATTTATCCTCTCAGTGCTAGTGCGTAATGCGTTTTTAATGGGGGGCAGCGCTGCAAGGGCAGAGGAGAGTGGTGCTGCCGGGTTTTTCCTAGAAGTCTCCCTCTTTCCTAGAACTCCGCCAGCTCCAGGGTAACCGCGCTAAGGGCTGCGCAGGGCATTACCAGAAAAATCACAAAATGCTACTTGAACTTTCACATTTTGACGCCACACAAAACTCGGTCACCAAGGTCCTTTTTGTGTTTACTGTGGCAGAGAGAGAGGTTTAAGGAGATGAGGAGACTTTTATACTGCACACATATGTGCAAATTGAAGTTAAAAAAAATAAAAATCCCTTGGGAGACCATAGAGAGAAGGAAAGGTGAAAAACAGTTACCATGAAATTGAGTTGGTAATTGCAGGAAAATCACTGGGCAATTTTACAGAGGTTCCCTTTACCTGCATTTATAGCTGTCAGTACACCCCCCGGATGCCAGCTAACCCAGTACTGCTCTGTCCACACTGCTCTCAGCCGGTTGCTGCTCGTGGGCAATGGCCCATCTTTGAGACTGTAGGTATTTCCACAGTGCCTTGTTCCTCTCTTACAAAGATTAACCTTTGCCACACATGACCAATTTCACAGGCAGTCCGGGTTTCCCGGCAGAACATTTTGGCTTAAACAACAGGTTCCCGTGACTCTCCATCAACCCAAACAGGTACCAGACTTGACTAGCATTAAAAACAGAGATGATGCCATTTGCAGGCCATATATAAGATGCAGTGAGTGTTGCTGCTCATCAACCATTACCATATGTATACATTACACGGTATTTTTATTGCCGTTGGGAAAAATCGCTGTTATATTAAAGAGTTCAAGATTTTTTGTGGGTTTTTTGTTTTTTAATTATGAGTGGCTTCTAATTATTCTTTTCTCAAACTTGCTTTCTTTAGGTGTTTGAGTCGGGACAATTTGATCATTTGGCTGTTTGTAGGCATTCAGCAGCAGGGCATCAACACAACAGGAACGAGCTAGTTAAAAATCTTCTTGACAACTTGCAACCAAACGATCCCATTGATCATTTATATCTAATTGCCCTATGATTACCCCTCCCCATTTTTATTTATGCAGTTTATTATGTCAGTCAGGTTTTCTGAAGCTTTGCAGTAAAACTGGAGCAAATATAACTTCATATTAAATGAATATATTCAGTGGTTATTCAATCATTTCCTTTGGCAATATCACACGTATTGGATCTGGGAGCTACAAGCAAGAGGATGGCACTTCTTGTTTGGAAATGAAGAGCCATGTTGCACATTTTAAAAAATTCGTAATGAAACCTTCATTATAGAGACATATATCTCACCATCCATCATCTCCAAACATGCAGGCCTGGAAATGAAAACCTGCCGGCGTTTAATTTGATGGGCCGAGCATACAGTGTTTCCATCCTGTCAGGGGGAGGGGAGCGGCACTTTATTTATTCACACTGAAAATAGACAGGTAAATTTTGGAGCACCACCTAGCCTCAAAATCCCAGAACCACTTATTTGACAACAACCCCGAATCACGCGCCCTTGCTTCCCGTCGCACCAAGGGCTCCAGTGTTTGCTCCCGTTAGCACAGCGAGGGGCTCTGCGCTGCGCTCCCCTCCCAAGCTGCGCAGCATCTGCTACACAGGGTTAGTTCCTTTATTTATTTATTTATTTATTTATTTTCCTGATATTGTTTCTAATCTCTGTTTCTTTGTGGTTTCCTGGAGTCGTCCTGACAAAGCCACATATTCTGTTCCTGTCCTTTATAGCACTGGAGGGCACTGCAGAACACATGAAATTTGTTTCTAATTTTACATCTGCCAAAAAGCATTCCTGGGTTACAAATACATGCCAGCAAAATTGGTAGGGCCTATCCCACTAATGCCACAAGACAAACAAAGCCAAAAGGAAATAAAAAAAGACTAAAATACAGCACAAATATTTTTGCACTTCTTTTAGCTTGTGAAGCCTTTCCTTCTCTCCCCTCCTTCCACATTTTATCCAGGTTTAGCTTTCTGGTATTACACATTTATCTGTTTGTATTTAGAAAAAAAATAGCTACGATACAAGAAAATGAGAGGGATGAATTCAGTTTTTCTTCTTCTGCAAGTCCCATCCATAAGGAGACAGCTAGAAATACCTTCAGCCATAAGCCCGTGGAGGACAACTCCCTCCCCAACATATCACTGACACACTGAATGTTTCAAGCAACTGGTCAAAATCCTGATGCTCCAGCATCAGTTAAAACTCCAAGATTGATCTCAGCTGCATTGTTGCCACTCACACATGCGACTTACTCTACAGCAGCTATTTCTTCGCATCATCACGGTTTCCTAAATAATATTTTAGTTACATTATCTTATAACCACAGCCGGGCAAGCCCTGAGGCAGCCTCTAAGGCAGTAAGAGCAGCATCCCAGCCCGGACAGAGCCACCAGGGCAGCCAGGCCCTTTGGCACGGCCAGCACTGCAGCCGCCACCCCACAGATTTCTGCCCGGTTTGACGTTCAGGCTGTGCTTCCATGTGTCATTATGGGCTGTGTTCAGTGCACCAAAGTTTCAGCTATGCATAAGCAGCAGCTCCCTGCCTGGCTCAGACTTCGCGACTGTAAATGTCAACAGACCAAGGAATGCAACTCCGGGTTTATTTTCATTAATAGTAGCACAGTGTCGTGGTATTTCAATGCTCTGCAAGCGCTAATTAAAAACCTTGCCATAAGGAACTGGAACGAACAATTCCGAGCTGGATCCCACTCTGCAGCTTGGGTTTATCAGAAATAATGCAACAGTGCAGATATTCCAGCACTTCCTACAACCCAAGGAGGGGACTCTTGCATTTTCACATTTGCAGAATTTTGCACTAGATAAAAATATACAGCTCCTAATGGAGAACATCAGGTCTTGCCTGGCCTGACGGTGCCCAGTGGCTGCCCACAGGCGCGCTGGCTCTGCAGTGGTGCAGTTCGGGAGCCAGGGCTGCAACTAGAGGCATGTTTCCTCCGGCAGCCAGAGCAGGTCGGACGGTTACAGATGGGAACCAGAACAGTTGTCTCCATCAGATCTACAAAAGCCCGCGTCACAAAGTTAAGACTCAATTCCTTCCCTAAGACACACTGGGCGAAAGTTAGCCTGAACTACATAAAATTCATCAGCTTGCGCATAATCCTCATTCAACACTTCAACCATCCCCACAAAATTCCCCTGGCTACCAGTATATGTGATCCAACATCTCCGTTTAGGACCAGATCTGAACAGTGTGCTGCTTTTCAGACTGCATTACAGAAAATTTACAGAACTGAACTAAAACCCCCATTTTTTTCAGTGGTGTCTGGCCTTTCAGGTTCTAACTTCCCCAGTGATCACTCTTGGTGAGACATTTCAGCTATGCAGACTTGCTAGAGACTAATCTGCCTGTGTCCACACACGCACAGCGTATCTTGTACTGTACAAATGTCTTTTCCAATATGGATTATGGGCTAATAAGCTATATGGTTCTGCAAATCTTCCTGGCCTTTACTTTTTAGCTGTTATAGAAGAGTCATATTTCCTAAAGGGAGAAACACATGGATTGTATCTATCCAGCACTAGATGATCACAGAGTCTGCTGTTGAAAAGTATTTACAGAAAAATAAAGCCATCTATAGGAGAACTGTGAGAAGAATCAATTTTTTTTTTGGGAGGGGGGGAGTGAGGGAGAGTTCTCCTGTCTGGAGTGAAAAATATTAAAGGGAAAAAATTAAAAATTGTTTGTGTTGGAATAAGCTGACCCTACACATTCAGTTGGTGGCTTTATATCCTTGTAAAAATATTTTCATTGAACTTGTAAGATTCTGAAGTGAAAATGTTATTTCAAAATTCCTTGTTTGGAAAATACTTCAGGCTTTTGGAAATAAGAACTTTTTACTTGAAACAGTTCAATACATTTCACCCAACGCGTTTCTCTTTCCCTTCAGCCAGCACTGCATTTTCAGTTATTTTACACATTGTTTACTGTAAATACTAGGGGAAAAAAAACCCCAAGCAAATCCCAAGCAAGTCTAATTCTAGTTTCCAAAAGACAGTTTTAAAAAAGATGCCAATACCAGGACTTTACCTTAATTTTAATCAGTAACTACCCATTATATGCAAAG
The DNA here is from genome assembly GCA_013399095.1 of Psophia crepitans. Taxonomy (NCBI): domain Eukaryota; kingdom Metazoa; phylum Chordata; class Aves; order Gruiformes; family Psophiidae; genus Psophia; species Psophia crepitans. Next base: position 998,926 of record VWZZ01006679.1, read on the forward strand.
CTTTGCTGGTTTAAACTTTTTATCCTAACTTTGACATAAATGTATGCCCTTCTGCTAACTATTCATCTCAATTTTCTTATCCGTAACACAGGGATAATAACACCGGCTATACTTGCCTCAGTGGAGGGGATTAGTTGGTATCTACATGGATTCTGCCCGTATAAAGCACAATGATTATTGCCTGAATGTCGATATCTCCTCCGCTAGCCTTGAAAAGTATCACATGCCTTCTGGCCTCAAAATTGAAAAATAACTTCAGTATTTAAAATATTTCATTTTTGCTATATCTGAAAGAAAATCTACAGTCAATTGGGAAGTTTGCAGAGTGGTCAGTGCAGAAGCATGCAGCATCCTAAGGACGGGATCACAGATTATGAGTCCAGATACGCAAGTTGCGTCGTTTCTTAAGTGATCGGTGCCAGACCAGCAGCCCAGAAAGCAGTATGTTTGCCTTAGTTCAGTGACAGCACACTGTCCAGTTCTGTCTTAAAAAAAAAAAAGTTAAAAATAAAACAAACAAACAAAAAATTCACACATTTCCCTTCATACTTGTTTGCTCATCTTACTTACTCCATCTCTTCACTAACAATTATATCTGATTTTTTAAATAAGGTACAAGTTATTACAGTCTGTATTTTTACATCTGCAGCTGGAGTTCCAGCCTTAATTCTAGATGCCCAGCTTTTTGGCAGTTTATTGCAGGAATGAGATGTGAATTATATATATTTTTTAATTGATAAAGATAAACATGATTTGTAAGATGAGTCAAATTAACAATCGATTACACACTAATGGGCTCTAATCAATACATTAATTTAACTAAAAGGGGGGAAAGAGGAGGAAAGATGGAAGAGTAATTTAAAATAACAGGACTGTTCTGCCGGTATAAAAAAAACAGTGTATAAAATAAAACTGAGCAGCCCTTTGTGGAAGAATGCAATATCCTCTCTCGTTCTCTCACCTTGTTTCTCTGTATGATGTGGCGTGTGTTTATTAAAGAATAAAAGAGCAATTATTACATTTCCAGCAGATTGCAGGGCCTCAGCCGGCGCGGCGGCAGCAGTACAGCAGTGTCAGCCTGCTCTCTAGTGTTGCTGGAGGTGTGCGGCATCCGGCAGCCGCCGCGCACCCTGGCTGTGCTTCCAGCTGCACCCGCTTAAAACACAGCCCAAACCCCGAAGAATTCCCTTGCTATCTTCTGGGTGGTAAGGAAATCTCAATTATGCACACAAGGGATGTGGTTAGGGGAAAAAAGGCGAAAGAATGTTTAAATTGTATACGTAAACTGTTTTGTTTTACAAGCTGGAGTAAATCAGCACATTTGTAGGCCATATTTATCTGATCCACTCAATAATAATCTCTCTCAATGAACACCATTGATGTGGCGTTTATGCCACTGCAAAACATAACTGATCCTTAAATTTAATTAAAGCATTAGTGAAAAAATAAGAATTTTTGCTTCTGGGCAAGTGACTAGTGCAAAATGGTACAAATCTCTGCCACGTTGCCACCAGGGAGCAAGATGAGAAAATATGCTGGGAATGGAGGTAAATGCAGAACCCCTCCCTGCCCAGCTCTCTGCCTTCCAAATTCAGTCCTCACTCGCAGCCCCGCAACATTAATAGAGGTGCCATGGTCTAAAAAGAAACCCACTGACTCCCCTCACAAAGGGATCAGGAAAGGAATCCAGACCTTTCAGCACTGACTTCCTAACGGGAGGCCCAATCCTGCAGGCTGATGCTAAGGGAGCCTTGCACAGACTATGGTGAGAATTTGGGTATAAAGAGATGGCACAAGCAGACAAGCAGCCCCATCACCCAGTTTTCCTTTGGATGACATAGTTCAAGGCTTGTACGTTCAGCCCTTCTTAGCTTGTGTAACACAGAGCCTTTGTGTTCATAACCCTTGTTACACACACAGAGAGTAAAAAGGGAGATGGTCCCAATTCATGCCAAGTAATTCCAAGGAAATTCAAACGGAAGCAATAGAGCTGTTTACAACAGCGCACAAAGTTGCCATTTCCTAGCAAAAACATAGAGAGAAAAGGCAGTGAATGGATGGTGCACACATGCTTTGGTAGAGAGAACACTTTCAAGGCAAAACTGGACTTTGAAAAAGATGCTGAGCTCAGTCACACTTATGTCAATCAGGAGAAATGCAAGTGGAGCTACTCATTTGCTAACACTAAAACCTCATGTCCAAGACTTCGTCACAATCACAATAATACAGCATATTCTCTGCAGGCGCACAGATCAAGAAATGAGACTGGATCAGAAGAGCCCTCTTGGTCTCTCTGAAAATTATTCCACTGATTCACTCTGTAAGTTGTCTTTCAATTACAGTCAATAGCAGCTTTTTAAAAAAAAGAACAATGTCATGTCTCTAGAAAAAGCATTTTGTCAGCTCAGGCAAAGACATGGGTGTGGGTTTCAGTGGAGGCCAGCAAAGCCCACTGCGCAGGCTGGTGGTGGGGAATTCGTCCTACCAACTAGGACACGCTCCGATGGGAAACTCCTCTCTCAGCAGCAGCCTGAGAGCTACAGGCACCTATGACAGCTTATCAACACTAACAAGAGTCACAGTTCCAGTGCTGAAGGTTGGGGACCAAAATGGAAAGGGTGCCAATACAGTGAGCAGCACTTCCCTGACCCTTCTCAAAATACAAAGTTTCTTGTCAGATGAATACCACTGCAGAGACGCCGAAACAGCAGCCTCCTCTTGGAGAGCAGAACTACCCGCTATGTAAATGCTAGCTGGTATTGCAGACGAAACAGCTACAACTGCCTGGGTTTCATTAGATGTAATCAAATATTCAGTTAATATCCAAGGTATACCTAAAATCAGCTCAGTCTTAGGAAGCTTTCCCCAATATATGCACAGCTGCTGGAAATGGATGACTTTTTTCATTAATATTTGCTTCAGAAAATATCTAATTCACTTTGGCTGTGTTTATGTGCTTTCTACAACTACAGCAATAAATCAGTGTGCTGGGAAGACCATTTCACAGAAAAGGCAAATCTTAGGTGGGTATTAAACAACACCCATTCAAAATGAACTCTGAACTTGTGAAATGAAAATCTGAAGATTATATGAAAAAATCTACTAATCTAGAGGGTGAGAACAACACGATGCTAGAACTACAGAGATTGAACATACTAGTTTTGATTAAGTGCTTGCAGCCACAAACTATTCACAGTAAAATATTCACAGCCAGTTTGTTCCAAACAACCTAAAATAATTTTGGTCTGTAGTAGTAACTGTCCTGACATACAAATACACCATTTTTATGAATCACTTCAATTATTTATTGACAACGGGTGATCAGATTCACAAACTAAATTTAGCAACTAGTGCTTCAGTTTAAATTAACTTCTCTCCTTAGTTGCAATTCTTACAAGAGGTACCGAAACCCACACAGACTTACAACCACACAGGCCAAACAGGGTCCGTTGTCATCACGTTTACAGCAGACCAGCCCCTGGCTGTGCTGGGTAATACCCTGCCTCGCTCCAGCTCTGCTCACTGGGCACATTTTACATAACTTGTTTTCATAACTAAAATGATGACGGTTTTATAAGCAGGGAGCAAAAGCCTCTTGTTTTGTTTGTTTTGCTGCTAGACCTATGAGGCATTATTTTGATTTCTCTGACATTGGATAGATTTTATTGATGTCGCTGAACTCTGAATCTGTAGGTACGAGTATTTTCGAAGTAATCTCTCTGTATGCAAAGTGAGATAAGTTAGGATCGAGCAGAACACTACAGCATAAACCTAATGCGTCTATTAAAAATCATCTCCAATTAGCAGGAGAAAACAATCACAATCTACTGTTTGAAAACAATTTACCAGTGTAAGTTTAAAGAGAATTAACTTTTTCTTGAATACTATTTCATGTACTAATGTACATTTATACTTTTAACAAATTTATTGAGCTTTTTTGAGTTTACACAAAAGACAAGTTTTTGCAACAGCTCAGCCCTAGCAAGTAGCTCACAGTCTAGCAGCAGCCATGGTTTTAAGAGCAGTGCCTGAGACTCCCCAGGTTTATTTTCAGGGAGGGAAGGCCAAGAACAGCCTTCTGTATATATATCACTTTTATGGCAGAACTGGAAAGTTAAATAACCAAATGCAATCTCTCCCTGCACACCTTTGTTAGGTACCTGGGATACGCTCATTATTTTTCCCAAATCAATTAGTACTGTGTAACATAACTTCAAGGCACTTTCCCTTTATCATTAATTCCTAGTGGCATCTGTCTTCTGACTTGTATGCTCTGACCATCTCTGTGCCTTGCAAGCGTTATCTCAAGCCTGCTAGGCCTCTAAAATCTCAGGAGTATCTTTTGCCAGCTGTTTATGATGAAGATTTCTCCAGTTTTATTTCATTAAGCAGAGCAGAGCTAAGCTTGGGGCCAGCAGCAAAGGAGGACTCCAGACCTCAGAGGAGTAACAGATCCCACATATAGCAGCTAAAGCAAAGCAGCTGCATTATTCTGCAGCTCCCTCTACTTGCTGCATCCCATCACGGCAAGTGTGACAATTTGCCTCTGAACCTCCCAATCGCTCTTTCATAGGTCAGATCATAAGATCAATATAAACACGAAAAAAGAGAGACATGTACCGTTGTAAGAAAAGCCAGGAAGTTCAAAGGTATAGCTGACAGTCTGGATTTAACTCTGACTGATCTGGGAAACAAAACAAAAGTAGAGTGGTGACATGAATGAAGGATGGAGTGTCAGGCTGTAAAGCACTTGGTTTTTATCAATCTAAGTCAAGCCCTTACAATGATTAAACCCAAATTTCTCATGTTACATAGAAAAAAAAACAAATAAAAGGTAAGAAATAATGATTTCATAAATGTTTACACATGAGAGCCCAACAGCTCTCAAATGAATACCTTGGTAATTTAGCCATTTTAAGAAAATCAGTGCAGTGCCTTGTGTACACGAGAGACATTTCTCTGATTACATGACGATGCCCAATGTCGTTTACAGCGACAGACGAGCACTTCCCTTCCAGTTCTGCACGATCAGCCCGCACGTACAGCAGACAGTGCACTTCATAAGGATAAACAGAACAGTAACAACTATGCAAAAAGAGAAGAGCAGAAACCACACGGCACAACCACCGTAGCAGAGAAAGGCTAGCTCTTCAAATTCTGAAATCAGCATCAGTGACACATTCTGCTGTCCCTGATCCCTGCCACCAAGCCCAACGAGTCTGCCAGCAGAAAACGCTTCCCTTACTGTTGCTCTGAGAAAGGGGCAGATGATCAAAAGTTTAGGAAGTTTAGGACTGAATTACTGCACCAGGATCTTGGGGAGGGCCTGGCTGAGATCACCGAGTTTAGACTCAGACCCCTTACTAACTGCCTGCACAAGCGCAGCAGCTCTGCCCATACAGTCCAGCAGTGCTCGGGATGCCCAGCAGCCCCCAGCCCAGCTCTGGCACGGTGTGCTCTCTGCAGCCGCACCATCAGAGCTATGGGATCTCACTGGACTTACTATTTCCAGTGCATTGTCTCCAGGTGGTGATTCCACCCCAAATCACACCCCCAAACTTTGGGAAAACAGCTGAATTTGTTACTTGGTTTTCCAGAGGTAGCTTCTGGGCATTTCATAAACATTTGGATCATATATTTGTTACTTCACAAATAAACTCCTTTATTATATTGATGGAAAGAGACAAAAATAATAGGTTTTCTTGCAGCTGCCTCAATTTCACATGGTTAAAGGAATCTCCTGAAGGAGTCCATTAAGTTTCATGACTCAATTAATATTTATATTGTTTTAAAGAAAAAAAAACTTGAGAGCCTTGTTTTGCAAGATTAAACAACAAATGTCTTATATTTCAAATGAACTGCTAAGACTTAATCCTGCAATTCTTTCCTAATCCGAGCAGTCCTAAGGACTACCATGAGATCAAGGACTCCTGACAGGAGTGTGTTTGCAGGGTCAGGGCTTTCATCTGTGTAGAATGCATGCAGGCAGCCACCAGGTGAACTCATTTTGCCGAATTTATAATCTACTCAAGTATCATGGGTTTGAAAGGTCAGATAAAAATAAAATCTAAAATAAAAAAAAAATCAAACTTCATTGACTTTCCATTCCACTTACACAATGAAACAGCAATGGAAAGATGAAAAATGTATTCAATGAGAATGTAATGAAATATGTAAAAGGACCCAGAAATGGGGGTGCCACTCTTCAGAGTAAAGCAAGTACAAATTGACCCCCTTATATGTTTCCCCCTCAAACAGAACATACGTGTCCCTGTCCAGTTACACACACATATGTGAAACTCCACTGACCTACACAGGAACTACCTGTCAGTCGGCTCCTTCCCTGCCACCTTACCAATACATCTCCTGCTGTTACAGCAGCCCTTCCAGAAGAGGAGCAATGCAGTGGAGGACAGAGCTGCTCTGCCCAACACTTGGGTTTTCCTTACAGGCATCAGGGTGCAAACAAGACGAGCGCAAAGGAGGAAACTCAGTAGCTGTACCTATTTCTACCTTTGTTCCTACAACAAACAGCAATCATGCAGCATTGATTAATTGATTAGAGGCTCTGGCGACAGTCCACATCCAAGACCCCTTCCAGGAGAACCAGAGCACCTCATGAGGAGCTGGGAACACCTTCATTTATGCACTTAACCCCTATGGAAACAGGCAGAAGACCACCTTTGGCATCAGCCATCGAGGTCCCCCCCTAGTCAGCAGCTTAACAAAAGGC
>VWZZ01006679.1:1005733-1052519 GCA_013399095.1 Psophia crepitans
CAAAATGGGCTGCCTACGTTTCCCCCCTCCCAGTGGTCCCAGAGCAGGGCTCTCCCCTGTGATGCTGACCCAAGCACTGGGTGGCACAAACATCTCTGAGATTAGACTTGTGCAGAAATAAAAATTTGTTGTCCAGCTACAATATTGTACAATATTTTATTTTAAGCCCAACATTTGTATATTCCTATCAGTTCAGCTTAGTTCCTGAACTGAACTAAAAAGCATGTTGTAGTCAAAATGTAATAGATGCTTTTACAGGTTTTGGTCATTGCTAGAAAACTTACTTGATTATTTGAAAGGTTTGCTCTGAATTTAGATCATTACAACTCTTAAGAAATCAACACAACTGTGATAGGTTCTGAGGGTTTTGTGTTCCTTGGTCTTTTGAAATGTAAGAAAACTTCATAGACTGCTTAGTCTTAACACAGTACCTGAGTTTGTGAGCACTGCTCCTCTGAATGCACAGTTGTGATTGGGTCACAGGGTATATTAATTAATTAGAGTACACAATAAATTGTGATTGACATCGTTCAGTTGTTTGTCACCACCCAAAATGGTCAATAAAGCCAGCAACAGAAAACAGAACAAGGCAAAAGCCAAGCCAAGCTCACATAAATTAGCTGAGGAAAAAGCACAGCCAAGATAGCAGCAACCGTGGAGTGAATGAGGGGGAAGCAGAGAGGTGGTCAGAGGATTTGTGTCCTGAAACACTACATTCAGCTAATATCTCAAATGGCACTTAACAGGGCTCTGCTCAGCAGTCACAGGAGGGAACAGACATTGGCTTTTCTTCTTAGCTGCCTGCATGAGCAGCCAATATTTACTGCGAGCTGAAGGAGAACTGGGCCTTCCCTGCAATACCCTGGCTAGGCTAGACTCATCTTTGTGAGAGTAAAATCAAGAACTCTGTGTAACTGGAAGACATTTTTCCATTTGATTTTGCAGATGTGGCTGGGAGGGAATGCTCCTTTGGAACATCAAAGCATTTCATGAATATATGTTATTTTGGTAAAGATCCCTCTATAGTCTAAAAAGTTTGAAACAATCATTTTGGGGAGGCATCATTTTTCTTTTCAAGTGTTTTCTATAAAATAAGAATCCAAATCTTGACACTCAAATGAAACATTTGTTTTAATGATATTCATAGGTCAAAAATAATCCACTTCACCTTTTTTAAGCCCAAGGGTTTTTCACTCTGAACCAGAATTGTGCAGAATTCTTTAGACTGCTGCTGAGCAGTTTTCAGCCAGCAGCAGCAATGAGCTGCAATTCAAACTGTGTTGTCCCTTTCTACCAGAGATACCTGTGTCAGCTTTTATTTAATATTTACACCCTTCCATATCCACTTGAGGTGGTTCTCATACTGAAGTTGTGCCAAACAACTCATGCTGCAAGGAAAAGCCTGTCTGCTCGACACTGCCTTTCCTTCTGGCCCCGCTTACAGACTGTCGAGAGACCCAACACGCCTGGACTGGTTCAGTTCTGAGCCCTTGAAGGTTTGTTCCTCACTGCAAGATCTGAGTGCTTTCCACTAGCACAGCTAAGGGTAATGAGAAGCAGAGAGGGGAACTGCTCCTGCGGCTGCAGGGAGCTGGCGTGGCTGAGCTGTAAGGAAAGCCAGGGCCCGAGCTAGGTTGCTCCTGTAGGATTTTCAAATTCTGCAGAAACAGACACTATCAATGGCTAATTTTATGTGATTGAAAATGACCACAATCAACATTAGGATCAAAAAATCGATTTATACATTTTAAGTTTAAAGCTTTTTTCCCCATCAGTTGCATTCCTTATGGCTCCCAGAAGCAAACGATAGGCAGAACGAGAACAGCCTGTCATAATCATTCATACCTGATGATGGATATTTATTGCTGTCACGAGAGACTTAAGGTCTAACAATCCCATCATATAAAAATAAAAAAAGAATGTAATGACTTCACTGATCCGTTGCTGCTAAATCTGAAGTACGTGGAGAATTTGGATTAATTCACACATTAAAATTGATAAAATATGTTGGATTGACCTCAGTGGCTGCAGCATGGAATATTTGGAATACTGGATGTATACACGAGCAGGCACTCGATCATCATTTTTCTAACTCGCTGCCAGTTTGCTTCAGTTTGTTTCCACTAAGCTGATACAAGGTTCATAACTGCGTTAAATGGGAAGATCATTAGGCCAAACATCATGCATTTGAAAATCCTGCCCATGCACTACAAATACAGCCAAAGTTTTGGGGACCAGAGTTATTTTGGGCTGAGAATTTGTGGGGATTTTTTGGTAAATACACGATGGAAGCTATTTCCTGGGACTTCAGCTGGCCCTGCCCGCCTTAGCGGGGCAGAAGCAGTAGCCCCGTTCTGAGCACAGTGAGCCCTTCCCATGCACACCCAAACTGCTGCGATAATCCCCACTTGAACAGCAAGTGATTCTTCCGACCCAACTGCACAGAAGTATTCACATCAGTGACAGTGAATTATGAAGATGTTGTTTTTCAAATGGCAGGTACAGAAACAACTCTTTTAGATATCAGCACCTTTCAGTGCTCATTCTTACATGTTAGATACCACACGTGAAAAATTTTATACTCATTCATCTGAAGAGCATAGTTGGGTATCTGGAATAGTTTGGGGTACTGAGTGACAAAAAGACAGTGCATTTGGGAATATGTGTCTGAAAAAAATGAAATTACAAGAAAAGAAGTGGAAAACAGGTATATAAATAAGGAACAAAGTCAAATTAGATTACAGGTGAGAGGGGACAGTTCCGCTTCACATCATTTTTTCCTAATAGGAGTGACGACCCTTCTAAGGCACCTATTTCGTCTGCTTTTGTTTCCTTTTTATCTTTTACTTCAGTAGCAATGATTTATTGATACTTTATTTCAGATGATAGCTTATTTTGTCCTGTGGACAACCAATGGGATGCCTATATCCATTTGAGAAGCTTTACCTCAGTTATACACACAGACAGGCATATAAAGACCAAGATTTTTTCATCCCCAGAAATTTCAGAATGCACTAAAAGGCTTTCTACACTCTTACCCTTGGCTAGGGCTTATCCATTAATTTGGGGAGTTTTGATTCATGGAAGTCAAAGGACTTTCAATCAGGGCAATAATTTATTTTACAACTCAGTGACTTTGGTGGACTCACACCCAGTTTTCCATTAGTCCAGTGATGTTTGGCCCTGAAACAGAGAGACAGCTCTCAAGTCCCTGTCATCTGTTTAGGAGCAGAGAGTGAACTCTTTTCATCCTTTTACCATGCATGTCATTCTCTTTTATCTCTGGAAAAATAGTTTCCTGTTATTTTTAGCTCAGATCACAAATTCGTTTTTCAAAAAAATCCAGAGTCTACACTGTTTCTTACTAGTCCTCAAACTTAATTTCCTGGGCTGCAAAAGAAAGCTGAAAAAGGTGAAAAGACCGCTGACTTTTGATCTGTTCTAGTTAAGAGCATGCCAGGTTCCTCAGATCCAGTTCACAGTCCTCTTTTAAGTACCTTAAGGTAAAGGATGCAAGTCACAGCTATGTCAGAACACGCTTTGCTCACCTCTTCTCCCTCCCTCAAACCATTTCTGACCCTGCTTTGGGGGACAATATTGAAAACAGTGAAAATATAACCCTGCTAAAAACATGAATCAAAAAGTCACTGCTTGTGGACGTGTTTTTAAAATTGCTTAGTTGCATGGAAGTCCCTTTAGTGCTTGAAGGACTTTAATAAAATTGATTTTCTGAGTATAGCCTTTTAGCAGCTACTGTATAAGCTTGAAATATGAACCCTTCATTGTTGAAAGTGTTTCATTTTTGCCCTGTAACTAATGATCAAGGGAAAGAATGTGTTCAGAATTCTCCGTGGTTGCCATTTTCATAATTAAATCGTGCTAATAATAAAGCTTTGCAGACTTTAAACAAACTGGCACTGGAGTGGAATGTGGTTTGCGGTGTTTCATTTAGAGACCTCTGCAATTAGCCCTTAATGAATAAGCATACCACAGTGATAAGTAAGACATCTCTGTGAACCGGTTATTTACCAGAGCACAAAACTATGATGTTTTCATTCCAATGACTGAAAACTATTCTCCAGATTTCTTCTGAAGGCTCTGAAGTAATTTGGGAAGTTAAAGCCCATTAATTGTCCTTAATGCCTGGTGTGTAATGCCAGCGACACTGCAGCAGTCTCTCCATTGTTTATCCTAAGTACAATGGCTCAAAAATAAGCAGCCGAGCCAGTAAGACACACGGAGCTGAATGAGAGCTGCGTACATTGCTGCTGGTGCGTACCTACTACTTTTGGTAAGCTAGACACAACTTTAAAGTACTAGAACCACATTCATTGCAGAAACATAGCTGCAGGTTGTACTTTTCCCTCCCATACTGTATATCTACTTAAACTAACACACACATTAAAAGATTCTTTCTTATATTTGCTCATTAATAAAATATTATTTTCTAAAACCACCCAAGCCATGCACATCTCAGGAGATTTTATGGTGGTGTAACGTTGGGACCAATGCTGATGTACATCAGCAAGGAATCCAGCCCCTTGTGACTGAACACACAGAACCAGGAGATGCGGGTTAGTTCTCTGACTGTACCTTGCTTAGAAATGTAACGCACTGCCTGTAGGAGGGAGTCATTATTTTCTGGCACAACTCATTTCAGCATCTAATGAACCAGATGCAGCGGACTCTCAGACCCACGCTTTGGCTCATATAGCACATAGGTATAGGATCCTGGCATTTTTTCTGTGGACTTCAGTGGGTATTGGATCTGGTCCTACAAAGAGAAACGTGGCGACTGCTGATAAAAGGGAGTATCAAGAAGAACAGGCAGATGACCCGACAGACTGTCAGCAGACCGTTCTCTCATACAGCTATCAGAAGGCAATATAAAGATAATACGGTATCTCCAAAAGTAACTGTGCTCCAGCCTAGGTTATCAAACCCAAGTTTTTCTAAGTTGCCTTTTCCTGGCAGGATCACAGCCACTACTGATCATCTAAGTGTGTTTCCTGTCTCTCCAGTACTTGGGTAGGCAACTTTGTACTATCACATTTCAATTCTACTTGAAAACGTTTTCTTCTCCTTTGCACATTGTTATCTTTCTTTTCTTTTGGAAAAAAAAAAAAAGACAAGAATGATAGGGCCAAAAAAAGTTGCTGTACATAAAAACACTAGAGCCTCTGATATATTTTAGGCTCCCTTCCATAAAAATCTGACACAGATCTTTTCCAAAAATAAATATAAGATAAAGACATGGGAGAATATGAAATATGAAAAAGATTTAGACATGCAATCTCCAGAACCACAAATAACAGACAACAGTTTTGTACAGTTTGCAGTAATTCCTGTGACAACGCTTGGTACAGAAACACTGCAAATGCTAACCTGGACTCACACAGAAATCTGCCACATCCTGAGTCCTCCCTGCAGTAATGGTCAGCCCAAGCTGGTCAGCATGCATGGGCAGGTACAGCATGCACTGACAAAGGCAGGTATGGAATTACCTGTCCAGACACTTTCTGCTCAGAAAATGTGAGACCACAGTGTCTCTGGAGTCCCTGCTGCCTTTACAAAATACCTTAAGGACCTGCTTTCAAAATCTGGTCAGGCTCCATTATCCATGCAAACAAGGAATGCTAGGATACATCGTACAATAGGAAAAACTGGAAAAAGGTATTAAGGAACGCAGGGCAGCTCATGGTGCAGAGAAACCCCAGTGCCTCAGAATAAATGAGCTCAGGTCCAGCAGGGCTTAATTAGCTCCAGCTCGCCACCAGCAACAGGACAGTCGTGTCCACGTCAGAAATGTCCAGCTCAGTTGGACACGACCTGGCTCTTTAGAGAACCAGCTCAGATGCCTTTGTGTCTGTAGTACCATTAATCTGAAACTCAGACTGCTAACTCACGGATTGCTAAATTTGGGCTGACTTTTTGTTCAACTACTCTTCTTGAAGCTGCTGACCCTTCATTCCTCAGATAAGCAGAAATTGTCTGCTCGAAGCTTAAATCTATACCTGGCCATCTTACATTGTCCCTTAAATAGTCTTCTCCCCTTTCTCTACTGTTTATATTCCCAATAAGTCTAAATACAGAATATATAAACCAGGTTTGTTAAATGCAGACCTATGCTCTGAAACACACATTCATGTTATCCACTGCATTAAAGCAAACAAACAAACAAATCCTTCCTGTTAATATTCTGGCTATTTTTATTATTAAAAATGGTGTCTTATTCTCAACATTGTTACTCCACAGGTTTCTTTTCAGAAAGTGCAAAAAATTATTCGCTGTTCTCGTTTTTTGTTCTTCATCTCAGTCTAAAAGTACTCAGTGTTAGGTTCTCTAGCTAGAAACATAAGGATGCTCTATATAGCCCACACATCAAGCAACGGGTCATCTTTGAAAAACTGGCAACATTGCGATGGATAAACTTACTTTATGACAAGGAATGATAAAGACAGTGTCCCAGCTCTCTAGGCATCATTTCCCAGGCATGAGAAGTTGGTACATGGCTGTGATGACACACGCTATCATGCCAGGTGAGAAGCAACTTGTCAAAATCACACCCAAAGTCCCTTAATGAGCAGCCTTCTAAAATGAGGCCAGGCAGCAATGGATCGGAAGGGCTCTTTCATGTGCATCTTAATCCTACCATCTTGGAGATTCAATAGATTCTAGGTGTCCGTAGGCTTGGGATAGAGATTGTCTTGAGAATGGTACTTTTACTTTTTAATCATGGTGAAGCTATTTCCAAGACTATTATCGGAACATTGATTCAGTCATTGTACCTCCAGGTACTGTCTTTTTTTAAAATCGTGTAAGAAAGGAATAGATCTGGGGAGGTAATGAAAACAGAACGTGGAAGTCACATCCCCATCATAAAACCAGCACAGCATGGACAGAAACTTTTACACGCACCTCTTCCAGGCTTGCAAAATCCAACCCCTACAGCCAGACAGTGACTTGTACGGCCTGTGTGGGACAGTGTGTCAAGGCTGTGCTGATGTGAACTTAAGTGTCTCCTGGACAAAACTGATAGCCCTAAATTGGAACCCCCAAAATAAGTGAGGTGGCGACGTTTTAGTTATACAAAGGACGTACCTTGGTACCAGGATAGCTGTTCCACTTATTTTTGTTTGCAGAGGAGTCCCACAAACGCCTACAAGTATTCCTGCAAGTAACAGTACTATGATGATGCAAAGCAGCAAGAGGCAGTAACCTCTAAAGTAACTTCATCTTCAGCCCTGTTATAATGTACAGACTCTTTTCTATTTAAACTTTATATAGCAGACTAAAATATTTAGCACATAGAAATGGGACAAGCAGAAGTGCTTTTCTTAAACAGAAACCTCGTGCAGTTATTCATAAAGCAAATCAATTGAGGCAGGCAAAGAGAATACACCTTAGCTGGGCCTGGGTGAAAAAAAGAAGTAATACATTGTGTTCATTAAAGCAATATCAAAATTAAATTTAATACGAAGTACCTGAGACAAAAACCCAAAACTATTAACCCCAAAGCCACTAACTATTCATTAGCCAAGTCAATTTTGCATCCCATTATGATTCACAATGTGTAAATTCCCATTGAAATTGATTTAGTAAACCAGCTCTTTGATGGACCTGAAATTAAAAGGATAGAAGAAAAGATACGACTAATTGAAGAACATAATTTGATGCTTGTACAGGGTGTGAAATTTACTGAGAGCAGACTGGAGCTTTAATTAAAGACAACGGGCCAAATTCACACCTGGGATAACGACTGAGGAATTTTGCTGAGGTCAGAGAAATTGCAGTGACTTATGGCAGGCCTGAACGCAGCTCCTGGTAGAAGTCCATTTTAAAAATGAGCTAGGGAAAACAGCCTTAAAACAAAAAGTAAAAGAAAAAAAGTGAGATGCATTGTATTTCCCTGTCTGGAAGGTACCCTGACTGGGTTCAGCCTTGCTCTACATCAAGCAACACTGGGAATTTCTTCCTGCTCACAGCAGCTGAGGGGGACAAAATATTAGAGTAGGACACTCCTGCTTGGGCTCCCAAATTAAGGGTGATGAGAAGAGCTGAGGATTCACAGAAGAACTGCCAGGGAAGATCCCTGTTGTTTGCATCGGGAGCAGAGAAATAAGACTGCATGGTAAACCAGAGCCTTTTGAGTAAGGCCTTTCCATTCACATATCAGGGATGTTCAGGCTGTTTGAAATGATCTTATAACTCCTGTTTTGTCATGTAAAATGAAGCATTTGAGCACACACAGTTTCAGAATTGCTTTGTGATGAACATTTCTTAGAATATTTGTACTTGGGAATCTGATACTTTTATCAATTTTACATCATTCGGATTTTGTTCTCTGAAAGGTCTCACCTCTATGAAAGAAAACTGAAGAAATGATGATGTAGAGGTGTAAACATCAGGACATGAAGACATTTTACATTATTTTCCAAGGAATGTTACGACTGAGGACAATATTCTAATTAGCAATTTTAAAGTATGAAGGCCAAGACTAAAAATTATATTTGGGCTGCTTCCTTACTAAGAAATGGAGGCTTAAGGCACATGCATTAATTTCAATGTATAACTGCTTAAACTATTCATTGTAGATCTAGATGGTGAATTCTGCTTATTTTTGTTAATGCAGATATACTGTAAATAAGCCAACATTATCTCTTAACTTGTTTATGATTTATAATTATTTCATGAAATCATGTACCAGCAGGAATCACTAATTATTAATCAGCAGTTGTTTGGCTGATAAATTCTCCGCATGGACACGGCTGTTCCCAAAAAACGTCTGAACCTAAATGTTCTCAGTGAAGAAATTGTGACTAAAAGGTTACTGGTAGCATCAAAAGGGAGAATTTATGGTTGTCAAAGTCTTTAGTAATGCAAGACTAATGCCATGTTATACCTAAACAGAAAAAAATAACACTTGCTATTTCCTATGGCTCTTCAGTACGAAGCTAAGGAGTAAGCGTCTAAAATGGCATGAGGGGAGCCAGGAGAGGAGCAGTAAGTTCTGTTTTATCAGCAGCAATGTTTTGTGTTGGTTCTTTAGCTCCTTTTCGGTACTTCAACTGATTTAGCACTGAGCTTTCTCTTACTATAAGGTTGATTACACATTCCCAAGCTGGGTCTGCCTTGCTCAGCACACTAGAATGCTCCAGTACAGATCTGTGGAATAATTTGCTCAAGAAGATGGTTCTTTTTTTGAGTAATCATAAAGAAATAGAGGATTACAATGCATGGCCTTGAAATTTCAGGAACAGTCCATGTCTGAGATGCTATCTGCAGCCATGTCATGGGGATTACTGTAAAGGGGTTGAAGGATCCAAAGCAATGTGAGAAGAAAACCAGACATAATTAAAACATCTTCATCTACCGTAAAATTTATATGCAATTTAGATTCTTGGTGTCCAACACTCAGACAGACAGACTAGGATGATCCTGAGACATGACCTAAGCCCACCACTGCATACATTTACCATGCAGGAATGCTACGAGCTGATTCGAATTGTTTTGCCCACGTTATATGAGCACTGACAGCAGAGTTTGCAACAGGCCTTAATCAGGTGCATGACAAACAGCAATCTGCGACTGTACCAATATGCTCTTTAACTGCTCTGTATAGCTTTAAAATAAACAGCAAAGTCTAGAGAAACAGGAGCTTGAAAGTTGGAGTATTTGGAGCACAACTCACTGGCCCGCGGTCTTTGTTGCATACATCTGTGCTGAAACGGATGCATTTCTGCCTTTATCTGCTGGTGAGGACTCTCATCTCCACAGTGAAAGAAGGTATTCTTATCCAGAAAGTATGACCAAAGTTAGGAAGGGGCTGAAAGGCAGTCAGATTCCATACTAAGCAATATCTGTTTGAGCTCCATCAACAACATCCACATAAAAGCTGTTGTGCGGAAGCAAATAAGAAAAGTTGAATTCTTTGCCTAGTGTAATTCACTTCATTTATTGACTTTTTTCCCTTTCGTTTGTCAGTGGTTCTGAGATGCCTGGCATTCAGGATGATTTGTAATGTAAATTATATAATTGTACTTTCACATATTTTAACATCAAATGGAATGATTGACTACAGAATTTGAGCTGTCTACAGGTGGGGGTCAATTATCATCTGAATAATCACACTGCCACACAAGAATAGCATGGCCATGGAGTGTGACATATTTTTATCTCTATGCATTTCAATGAAGTCAGGCTGGTACATAAAAGGTTATCACCTAGGAAACATATTTTCCTAAGCACAAGTTAAACATGCAAGCAAGATCAGCATAGATATTCAATTTAGCCAGTCAACCCTAACCTATTAATATTTTAACAAAATCCAGTGAGGATAATTTTTTTTCTTTGATCCCATTTCATTTGAGCAGCCTGGAAAGGGAAGAAAAATTAAAAACAAAATAGTCAAGCATACAGAATGAGGTTATGTATTAAGTGGGCTATTTAATGTTTTTGGCATATTATAGCCCTAGGGAAACTGTGGATGGATTTAACAATCAAGATCTGTGTTCCCTGGGCCCACAAAGTTCGAGAAACATAAAATAATCTATACTTCCGAGCTGACAAATCTTACCTGACACTCTGCTTCATCTCACTGGGACTCTCCAGCTCAGCATTAATCATATGTTACAGGGAGTAAAAAGAAAAGTAAATCACACTAAGCTGGAAAGTGAGATGGAAGGTCTTTGGGCAAAGCTTTTAATCAATAATATGTGGGATAATAACCAGGAGCTATTGTTTGAATCTTCAGATATGAAAAGGTAGCAATGCAAAACACAAAGCAACTACAAACTGCCGCCACTTCAAAGGGGTCTGATGCAAACAAAATCAGCTTGGTTTGCCCTAAACCCCACCTTCCCCCCTTCCCAGTCCATTAGCAAAATTCTGTATTCACGCTTCACCAGTATTTTGATCTAATTCCAAAACTGCAATTAAAAGTGTCTATCTGATCCTAGAGATAGATTCAGAGGATACAGTGGTATCATGTGCATTAATTTTTGGGTGTCTAATCTGAGATCCTTTGATACCCATTGAGATTCGGAGAATGTTCCAAAAAAGGTCTTATTTCTCATGTCAGACAATTCCCCTCTTTCCCTACTAGCTTTGCTTCATACAATTAGTACTAAGACACAGAACAGGTATTATTTGCCCTGAATTCTACCTCAGTTCCAAGTACTACACCTACCCTCACCTCTGTAGATTCCCTTCCCTCCACTCCTCCCCGTACATTAAGAAGATATAAGAAAAATAAAAATGTTTTAGCTACTTGTCTACTAAATGTTGAAGAATTCTTTAGTATATGTACTTCTTAGCTATTTAATTTAATTTGTGGTTTAAATTAGAATATGCGATCAGCTGGTAGAAGGCAGTATAACTAAACCAGTCTCTATGGGCTGAAGCCTCAGCCGTGGAATACGTGGCTGTGATTGATCTGACCTCCAGCTATTCATACAGCTCAGTTCATGACCTCTAACTTTCCTCACCCCTTCAATAATGTATGTAATAATATTTGGTTTGCTCGGTTATGAACAGGAGGTGGAGACGCTAGTCCTATCTCATACTTTTGTAATTATTATTATTATTTTAGGGAGTGGAGAGAGAGTTACAGCTCAAAGTGAAACCTAACCCAAATCCAGTTCAGGCTGTCCATTAATGCAAAACAGTTTCGAAACTGTGAATGGAGCTCCAGTAATTCCTCCGCTGCTGCTCAGCAGGAGCTCAGCGACACACAGCTTACATGACTACGGTTTCACAAAAAAAAAAAAAAAAAAGTCTCACAACCATGAAAACATTCGCGGACCATTTTCGCAAGCAACCCTCTCAGTGAGACAATATTTTTTTACCGCTGAGTGTGTGGCCACGTTCTCTTCTTTTCACTTTGTCTCTTTTTTGGAACACAAATACATTTTTTTTCCCCTTTACTTTTTTTTTTTTTTTTGCATATGAATAAAATGAAAGATACTTAATAACGGTCCCGCTCTGCAAACAAAAAATAGATTTTTCTGCTTTCGACATGGTGGTATCCGTAGAGTTTATGTTTTAAATAATTCTTTTGTTGAAGTCAGAAAAATCTTTCAACGTCATCATTTCAACACATTTTAAATTTTTCAACAATCTGAGAATTTCTCACTCAAAATAAACAGAACAATAACCAGATTTTTTTTTCAAAAAAAGTTTAAATTCATCAAATTATTTTTGAAGGGTTAAGACGGACTACTGGAAAAAACTCATGCTCACTTTTAAGGAGATTTGGTTGGCTCATCAGCAACACTTTCTATCTTTGTTTCAAAGCTGCCCGATCAGTTTCCTCTCATTAAACCCAGCGAAAACAAAGACAGTTCCAGTAAATTCACACCTTCTTAAAATGAAACAAGTTCAGTGGCCTAATTAACCCACAACTATTTATTAGTAGTTAAAGATAATTTGTAACAAATTGTTTCTTTGAAGGCTGTGGACTTTTTCTCTGCTCATTGTAAATTTATGTGGAAAATTAATCCACCTTCGCTACAGCACTGCCTGACAGATATTTTGGACTGTTTTATCCTACCAGCAACTGCTGACTCACTGCAAATACTCCTCTGGAGTGTTTGTCACTTCCAGTGTGCATCTCCTGGACAAACTGTGTTGGTGACAGTCAAATAATCTTGGCATTACCCTGGGCCCAGAGCAGATCCTGCTTACCGGACAGGAACACACCTCACTTCCCAGCATCAGCAAAGGCAAAGGTGCCCTTTCTTCAGCCCCTGGGAATTCTCAACGTGCTGCCATTTCTGCTTTCTGGCCAGGTAGGTGGACTACTGATATATATAGATATAGATATTTATTCACAAATACAGACACACGCTTTGCTGGAGTTTGATTTTTCCAGATAACAACAAACTAGAAAGAGCAGTGATCCTCTGCAAGGAGTCATCGCTGGGCTTGGCTGGTGCCAAGCTTTCTCCATGTGGCCTTGCCACCATGTGGCAAAGACTTCAGCATTCTTTCAGTTCCCACAGCACTAGACTAATTTCCAATTCCCTTGCATGCAGCCAATACAGCTCGTCCTGAGACAAAAGTTCAGGAAGGATTTGGATCCTATACATTTTATTGTTCTTCCATAAAATAAGGATAACAATCTCCTTCAAGTGTTTTTCTACTGATGGTAAGCAAGGAGAATTTGTATGTACTCTGAAATTACCAGTGAAATATTAATTCTATTAATTTTGGTAAATTATAATGAGAAACAAAGATGTCAAAGATGACGTGGCAATTCAGAAGCTTCCATTTTTCAACAGAAGTTGCACAGCATCACCCACAGTGACTCTTGACGTGTTTGTTTTTACCCCAAATGATGACCTACCCTTTTCATTTCCTGGTGCTTTAACTGCAGCGTAAGCGACAGACCGGAGACGATGCAGTAATTCCTGCAGTAATTTATTAACACCTGCAGACATTGATCTGCCAATGCTGCTTTATGCAATGGGGTGGGGGGGTNNNGGGCAGGTGCCCTCCCACGCATGGCTTTTCCAGACATCTGCCCAGGCTGCCCAGCACACAGGCTCCGCAGGGCTGCAGCTGCCCTCTGTGAGCATCGCCGAAGCATCGCTGTTGCTAATAGGTTTTTTAAAAGACTGCGCAAATAGGATACAGTTTTGAAAACAAACAGCAAGTTCTTGGCTACTTCTCCCTCTCTTGTATTTGTACGTGTTCTACAGTGGTTCCTGTTATAGAGCCAGCATTTGTTAACAGCTACTTACAGAAAGCTCCTTTAAAAAAAGGAACCATCATTCTCTGATGCTACATTATAGAGAGAGCTGGCATTTTCATGATGACTACTATATATTCAAAGCCACCATTTCTTAATTTGCTAATAGATATCACTCCCCTGCAGCCTTGGTCTCATTTGTAAGAACTCCAGGCTGCAATGAACCAGTCAGGAAAGTGCATACAGGCAGCGAAGGCAGCCAGAAAACTCATCAGGGTTTTCTGCCGGTTTTTATGCTACATAAAGGAATATCTAAACTCTCTGAAACCGGAATGAACTGCTTACAATGAATAGATATGAAAAAAAAATCAGTTTCTTTATAATACAATAGGCTTTTGTATATCCTTTGAGGAAAGTGATAGTACTGTCTGAATTTAGGCTCAGTGAAATGCTGAAATGGTTAAATTTAATGGTCTTTCCTGTTTGAATCTACAGAACTGGACTTGGTAAAGACTAATGACCAACCCTTTGAACCTCCAAGTCTCCTAAGGTTTAATTTGTTATTTCTGAGAAAAAAAAAACAGCATGAATAAATAATGAGAATAAGGGACATAGCGACCAGAGACAATTCACCAGTGTCATTTACATATATGGCAGGGTTCCCAATTCCTAGAATTACTCATTACCACAATACTACACAAAAAATTAACCCAAGTCCAGCATGACAGCTAAAATCAAGGGCTGCTCTATTCCAAAGTTATCTTGAAAGGTTCACAATATTCTCTGACGTTATTTAAACTCTGTAACATTTGGAACATGGAGAGTTAACAAAGGCTGAAACCAACACAAGTACTTAAGTCTATAGTGTGTTATGAGCCAAAATTAGCTTGGTTAAAGGAAAGGAAAAGAAATAGTGGCACAAAATAACCTGTAATATTTGCAGGAAATAAAACTTCTACAAGAACATACCAGTTCTGACAATCTCTTCTGCAGCAAAGTTTCCTTAGGTATTCAACTGCATTTCTGTTTGCAAACCCAGAAAGCACAGCACTGTCGTAGCAGTTAGAACAACTATTCAAAGTGTCACAAATCTGGGTTTAAGTCCTTGATTCAGACCAGGGACTTCAACCTCTCTCTCTCCCATCTTACCCAACTGCACCAACAATTAGCTTTTTGCTTATTCTGGGGTGGATCTATAAATCTCTTTTGGCTTTTATTGTATTTTTTTATATATCTTTGTTTCATCCTTCTAAGAAATTTTTGCTACAGCAAAATTGTTTGGAGATGGAAAAAGCATTTTGCAGGAAGAGGGAGCACTGCAGTAAATACAGTGCTAGAGCTTATTTTGCTTTTATTTAAATATTTTGTGAGGCAGTGAAAAACCGGAAAATTACAATAGTGTTGTTGGGAACAGGCTTTGCTCACAAAGCAAATTTTCTTCCTGAAGAGCAGTTTATTGCAACGTAAAAAGCTCACTAATTGGATTTATGACAGGCAAGCAGTGATGGTAAAAAGGAATAATGTGAACAGAGGAAAATAAATGCGTATTAAATCTTACAGACATCTACACATACCCTGCACTTTCCTGACGAGATACCAAGTAGCCAGTGTTTCCAGATTTCTGTCAATTCTTAGTTTACTCGGCAAAAAAGAGAAGGAACTTGGTTCCATGTGAAGTAAATAACCACACAGAATCATCTATGATCAGCAGAAAGGCTTATCTAAGCTAATATGGAGATCGCCGTGTTAAGCTCTAGAATACATAGCCGATGGAGACAAGAAATGCGTTGTGCTAATGTGTCGTGCTGACTTTTCTGGAGCTTAAGCATATGCTGAACTGCTTTGCTGAACCAGGTGAAATAAAGGATGTAAGAAATCCCTAATTGAAAGACTTGAACAATTTTAACAAGGGTCTCTTCAGACAGTATTCTGCAAATCTGGTATTTATTTGCTTCGCATACCAAGCAGTCTGTACATTTTACCCTCCTTTATACACGCTGTCATGGAACTGCACCACCTTCTAAAATGTAGCTTTTCATTTTGAGGGTTGCTGTATTTTCACTGTTCAATGTAGGGCTGAATGAACAGTACAGTCAGGGTAGTTCTGTATTATCTTGAGTCGTGGTGTAACCTATCTAATCTTGACAGGCATAAATGTTTTAAAACATAGCTGAAATTCTGCAAAGAGTGCTACTGAAAGAGTGTGACTGCAATAGTCACCTCGAAATCCTGCACTTATTTCTCACTTTCATTTGGTGTCATAAAAGACCTCAGCATCAATCATTAACAAGCTATTAACACATGCAGCTGATAAAAGTGTTCAAAGTCTGGTCAATAACAATGACGGAAATTCCTGTTTTACAGCTGGTTTAATCTAAGTCTGTGGAGCCCATGCCGGTTATTTTCTTGGCTAAAAAAAGGCTCCTTGGTTCTTTTGCTTTCATCTCTGCCTGCGAAACATGTACAGAGGCTGCGTTTTCTCATCTCTGCCCTGCATAACTAGCCATTTCCCTCCGCTGCCTTTCCCCCTGGTTCTTAAAAGCAGTTTGCGAGCGGAGCCAGGAACCAATTTCATTCAAATACCATATTATTTTAATATGTTATTACCTTGTACTGAAGGTACTGTCAAAAGAACAAGGAATCTCAGCTCAAGTTGCAATTTGTACGCACAATAAAACAGTGCTTATTAACAATAATGAAGGAACAGGCAGTAATTTAGACAGCATCCTTCTAAGGTGTTTCCTTCCAGTTCTCTAAACTGTACCAAAACTCAGCCACGCTTCTCGAATGAATAAAGCCAGAAACAGCTTTGGCTACCTGAACAAATATATATTTAACTTTTTGTAATTCACTGGTTTTGATCACCCATTTTGTTAAATAAAATCTCTGATGTCATGAAACCTGAAGAGCTGCTCAAATAGCTTATTACTCGTAAGTTACAAATGTCACTCCAGCTTTTGTGTGTTACTGATGATTTTGTCAATGTCCCCTGCTGCTGGTAACACTTGTCAATAATTCTGCTGACTTGGCGATAGATTCTTGCCCCTACGCAAAGGAATTTAAGGATAGAATATATAGAAAATTCC
Source organism: Psophia crepitans (assembly GCA_013399095.1). Lineage (NCBI taxonomy): Eukaryota > Metazoa > Chordata > Aves > Gruiformes > Psophiidae > Psophia > Psophia crepitans. Next base: position 1,022,510 of record VWZZ01006679.1, read on the forward strand.
ATCACAAACAAAACATAGGCTCAGAAAAACATGCAAACACCTAGCCTCCATCTGCTTAAGTGTGATGCACTTCAGAGCTCCCATTTCACATGTAAAACAGAATATGATTTATAATTTATACCTAGTTGGTGCAATCCTTCTTGAAGAAAAAAAAAATTCTTTGATGAAACACTGGCTTTATGTTATCATAAAACTATTGAGAAAAATCACGGAACATTTGGCAATTTACCTCTACTACAGCACCTTTGAAGTTTGGGTATTTATATTTCATGCACTTTTCAAATAAACTGTGCTGCTGAACACAAACACAAAAAAGCCTGAGTGCGAGTCGGTGCTGAAATGCAATTACAGCATTAGCAGCAGTAAACTACTGCAGATATTTACAGACCTCCAGGTAACTGTTAAGGCCCAATTGTAATAAGATTTTAAATATTCTGCATATTCTGCATAATTTTTACCTTTTCCTTGATTTATTTAAAATCTGTAACACATGAAATAAACCCAAAGAACAATGGCAGAAGCAATGCAGCTCCTAGATTCTGCAGAACCACCATTCTTGCTTATAGCTGCGGTGGTTTTTAGTAACAAAATTACAGATTTTTGAGAGCATACCTTGGAGCTGATTCTGCATCTCTCATACCTGTGAATCACCTCAGTGATCAGCAGTGATTATGTCCACTAGGGTGAAACTCACTTCTGAATAAAATAACCTTTAAAAGGTTTAAATTAGGCTTCTGCTGGGTCACAGGCTGAGATTGCACAGAAATGAATGATTTGTGCGAAAAGCCATTTCAAATCTACAGGATTATTTAGCAACATAAAAGACATACTATCAAGGAGCAAAATGGGATGTAGGGTGTTGAAATCTGCAAGGATCAACCTCTTGATCATATAGGAAAGCCACATGATCCTTTACTTAAATTCTGTAATTTTCAAAGCACCTGTCCTGTGATGCCGCAGTTACAATCCTGGCTGCTGTGCTCCAACAGGCAGGAGTCAGAGCGGTTTGTCTTTGCTCTGACAGGTTCATCAACATATTACAACTGAGAGAAATGCTGCACTCCTACTTTATTTTCAGTCCATTTACTGAAGAAACACATCGCTCTGGTGTGACACATTTCATGCCACTGGCTAATTTCTAAGGCTATGCTAGCAGAACTTTAAGAAAAGACCAGACTAGGGTGATTCTCAAATATCTTTCCTTTTGCTTGTGATAGAACTAGTCAGAAGAGCTATTTGAAAAATGTCAAAATATTGTGGGCTGCTTGGTCAGATTAAAAGTGTTATTTTCATACAAATAGTACTTTTGAAAAGCATCAATTAAATTTCCTTTAGTGAACTCGCAGATTTGTGATGATGTTGAGACATCTCTTTAATATACTGATAGAATGAAGAGATCTGAATGTGCTTTCCAAAATGCCCAAAAGGAATTATATATTTGCAGTGAAGAAAACAAATACAAAATTTAACAGGTCAAAAGCAAAATTCAAAAGACTTTTAAATCTGATTTTACAGGATTTTTTTTTATTATTTTAAAAAGCTCTTCAGACTGGGGGTGGGGAGGCGCCAATTTAAAAAGTGGTTCTCCTGCAACTCAACTGGGCAGAAATGCACTGCCCTCCTTGTTTATCGAGAGGCACAATTCAGTCCAAAGGAGGAGTGAGGACAACCCACGGTCCAGGCTCATTTCCTTCCACACCCGGCTGCAGGCTGCGCTCCCGAAGGCGTGTTACCTCCGAGGCCGCTGCGAGGCTCTGGGACACGTGCCATCAGCGCAATCGAGCTGAAAATGATTACATTCCATTGAAATTGTAGTTTGTTCATATTTTACAAAAACATCTCTTTATTGATACAAGAAGTCGGGCAGTAGCGTACAAATCCGTGCTACATCTGGCTGGACTTTGATTCTACCATATGGATCCCAAGCCTCCTGTATGGGATGAGATTTCCAAAGGGCTCTAGAGGACCCAGGCATCCAAATACTGTTGATGCTCGCTGGCACCTGTGAGCCACATCATGACAAGTGATCAAATTAGGGTGTCCTAAAAATTTTTGTATCCTTCATTCGGAAGCTGCCACCTGCTCAGCTGGGAGACTGCTTTTCAGGCTCTCCTAGCCCATTGCTATGTGAAGTAAAACAGCCTCACAAGTGCTTTCATTACGCTTTGAAATCTCATCCACAGTACAAACTACTACAGTCCCTGTCAAATTGGTGAAACTTCTCAGAGCTGTAATAACCTAGCAGCATTGAGTGTTACACGGCCAGCCAGTTTGGAAAACGAGAAGGTGAGTAACTCTTGTAACCAAGGATTACATCAAACCTTTGCAAATGTTTCAGCTTTCACTTTGTGAGTCACCATGCTCACTTATTTAAAGACGGAAGACCATTGCTCTTCTCCAGATGAGAAGCCTTTGCAGCAAGGTACAGAAGTGATCCACTGCCTGGTGAAATTGTGATGCTCAAAAATAAGCAAAAGCAATGCCCAGTTTGTTAATTTGAGGGGCAGCATTACAACACAGGGAAAGAGACTGCATATGAAAATGCTGTGGCTTCTCCTCCTTTTTAAGTTTTTAAATATTAAACCCATCATTCCCACTTGCATCTGTTCCACCGAATGTTTCAGCCTTACAGAGCAGCAGCTTCTGGAGCACACCAGGGACGGCCACAGCCGCAGCTCCTGTACCTGGACAGGCCACCGCCTCCTGCGGGGCGGACATCTGCAGGGCGATGACAGTCCTGGAGGCTGATGTCTTCATGGGAGATCAAAGGAATTCTTGAGGGGTCAGGAGAGGATGACATGAGGGTCGGACAGCCGTAGTGCTTGAGAGCCTTTCAGGCAGGTGATCCACTTACACTGTCATTTTTGGTCTATGTCAAGCAAGCATCTTTTCTTTGTAAAGCAGCTCCGGCTCAAAAAATGCCTTCACATTACACCAGCAGCTTTTAGCCGAGTGCTTTGGCGGCTGGGTTTTTATGTAAACGGGATCTGAAAGAACGATGAAAGGAGCCGATGTGCTCCCAGTGGCAGGCAATGGCTTTAGAAGCCTTGCAAGGGGGTATATTTGTTTATGTGTGACTATTCCTCTATAAAACAAGAATTTATTGATTGACTTAAAGGACTTGTCTGAAATTGCTCATTTCAGGAGAAACTGCAAGGATTTTCCACCATGAACTATGCTTCTCATAGTTTTAGTTTTCGTGATGATTCTCCAAGGCCTTTTTTGCTTACCCCTCTATAAACTGTCAGTCTTGTTTGAGTATGACATCTCCACCAAAAAAAGTTGCCAATTCACTATGTTCTGATTGAGGAAAACCTCAGCCAACCTGATAGAACCTATCGTACAAGCTGATAGTTTACTGAATGCAAGGTCTGGTCCTGTCCAGCCTCTGCTACTTTGCTTCCAGAGAAGGGAGTTTGTTAATTCCTTTTGAAATAACCTTTTTGAATCTACCTCCAATTATGCTTGAGACTTAGGGTTTTTAGCAAGTTTTTGAGAAGCCAACCAAAATCACCACTGACTTTAAAACACTAAGACAACACTAACAACTAAGACAACTTTTGGAGAGCACATGGTCATTATTTAAATATTGTTGGTATTCATATTTCATGGAGAAGGGAGCCTTCAACATTACAAAATTGCAGGGCAGGAGGTGGAAGGCAGGAGTGGCCTTTAAAATCACTGTCCTCTTCAAACCTTTCATGGTTACAGCTTCCCGAGAACTTGCCATTGCCATTCAGAGATGTGCAAAACTTTCATATGGAAACTCTAAACCAGGAAAAGCTTATTTAGTTCCATTTAGATGCAATTTTAATTGAACGTGGGCTGATTTATGCTTTCAAGTAGAAGTCATAAAGAACTCATCGGTTGCAACACAATTTCTTTTTGAAAATTACCATCTCCATCTTTCATCTCTCTTCCTGCTCTGCTCAGCTAGTTTGTGTGGTCTTTTGAGACCTTAAAAAAGAACCAAAGTCATAGGGAAATAAAAGCAGCAGTTACTTTAGTTGAGGTTGCCAGCCCTGCTCTGAGACCCTACCATGAATTTTAAAAAAAGCTAGGTAGCCCACTGTGCATCAGGAAGAGAGAGCTTAGAGTTATGTACCTGACCACTTTGAACTTAAAAGAGGTTTTATTCAGGTGAAGAAGAGAGCTGCATTTCTGCCATTTACTTCATTTCAAAATAAATCCACTATCCAGGGTAAAAATGTAATTTTTCTTATACTGCTAAAAGCAAAACGACATCTGAAAAATATTACTAGCCAAAGGCTAGATTCTTTAAATATTTTGTGAGAGCTAATACTATTATGGTTACTTATGTGAGTATTCTTGTCACAAGGGTGACAAGTTTAACTTACCCAGATGCGTTTCAGGGGAACTCTCTGCTAACAGTCACACAAGACAAAAGCTAAAGCACAAAACCTGCTCTTTCACATCTCCAGCTTTCATTGATTTTCAATGGGTGCACGTGTCACTGGAGACAGGATTTGCCCCTAGCTGAGGACAACTATAATCTGTACACTAAGATGCTTAAATCATTTAGATCTTGAGTTTAAGCAGACTCTTCTATCCACACGGGACCATGCTGCTTTATCAGCTCATGGCTGCTTGTTTCAGGATTGTAATTTCAAAGAACATGAGTTCTCCTTTGTACCCACTCCAACGTCTCTAATTTTTTACATTACCTTCTTTGCTTTCATTTTACCCTCCACCTACACTCTTACCTGGCAAGTTCTGTGACACAAACACCCAGGTAAAGATGATTTCATATGCTTGGACAGGGAAACTAAATATTACACACACACCCTCCCCACCCCTCAAAAAAATAAATCTGAGAAACATAGGGCATGCATAAGCAAAGACAACTGATTCAAGTCAGTCCTTCTGATGCTAATCTTACTGCAAATAATATGTGGGGTACATGAGAAAATGTCAAACCCATGCTACCTCACAATTGCTGGCTTTCACTCTAACTTGAAACTAATCCAAAGAAAAAATACAAGGGAAAGGCTGAAAGTTCGATCGTTATTTAAAAAGTTTAAAAGAAATAAAAATGTAACTCCCTTGAAACTATGTTAGATGAGTAATCTCACAAAATCCCCAAATAATATCAGTGTCTACAGCTATTAAAGTTTATAGGTGCTCAAAGAATGCAACTAAAACAGGTTATATTGAAAAAAATATTTCTTTCTAATTAAAATGTAGAGAAATACCTTACACAACATGGAATGTTCTATACAGTTATTCTTCAAAACTAGAATTTTGTGATAAAATAAACCTAGACTTTCACTGAAAAAGAAACATTCTTGAATTGCATCAGACTTGCATCCAAACATTGGTGTTTTTAACACAATCCTATTCCACTGATGTTAAAGTAAGGTGAGCGTCTCCATTAAAAAAAATCATAGCACATAAACCACTTTCAGTTTTAGTATCAAAGATGTGTTTACTGCAAACACAGAAATGTAAGGGAAATGAAATGGTGAAAAGGGTTGCAACAGTTTTAAGGATTTATTTTTGGAACTTTTACGTTGGAGACCTACTAACCATAAAGTCTAGTTTTCATACACAGCACACATCAGTGTTTCATCTCTTCTGCCAAGTGGATGTTGCTGCATGTTTCCAGTCCCTAGAAAGTTTTATAAAGGCAAAATGAACTTTACATGACTGCTCTCCTCTGCTTTCTTTTCCTTGTCAGGTCCCATCCTGCCAAATCCCCCGAGCCCACCAACAGCTACCAACTGTGGGGAACCGGGTACTGCGTGCTCCCACTCCAGCGTCCCGCCTGCAGGAGCTCTCAGCGCCTGGCGCCGCTGGCAGGGCGGCGAGCACAGCTCACTAACATGCGCAGGATGAGGCCCTTAATCACTAACAGTTCCTCTGGAAACTCTAGCAGAGATAAAAAGTACAAAGACACTGTTGGTTCCAGTCCTCTTATTGAATTTTCATTGCTCCTTTTATTGTAACTATGAATTCAGTCCATAATGTCACGTGTTCTTTGTTCTCCAGCCTGGCATACATTTTAATACCCAGCACAATATCTATGCAAAGACTAAGTGTGTTCATGTGTAGGAGAGTTAACACTTCACTACAAACATGGTTATAGTTATAGATTAAAAGCAACACTTTCAATGATTCCACGGCTTAGTATTTCCAACTCCCATCTCCTTCTGAAGGTCCTCCTCCCCCCGCTACAAAAATCTCCGCACACGAAATGCTGAGCATACAAATTATGTCACTGACATCTGGAAAGAGACATGACTACCCGAGTAAAAAATAAACCCAACGGAGGTCATGGCTTTAACAGACTGTCGCTCTATATTTAAACTGATTGATTCATACAAAGACATAATTATAGAGAACATTGGAATCAGCAGCTCCCAGCATTCAGAATTGCAGGCACAATCGTGTTTACAGGAAATATATTTTAAAAGCTACGTCTGGCATAAGCTAATTGATACACTCAATATTACGATACACGATAATTTAAACTTAAATTGTAGAATAATGCCTACTTATTTTCCTACCTACATAACAACTTTCTTTCAAGTATACATGATCATGTATCATTTTTCAGGATAGTCTTTGCATAAAATCTATTGGTTATGCAAATAAAAGGCTTTGGAGAATAATGTACAGTAACTAATTTGTATAATCAGTTTCCCTCAATTCAGCGTGATAATGATATGTAAAGCACATCACTACAGACTGTGAAATGAATTCTGTCTTAATATGCTAGTCAACTAGCCACTCGACCTTTGCACAGGCTCACTGTAAGAGGAGCAGAAAAACCCACACACATTCTTTCAATTTCTAAAGGGAAATTCGACTCTAGCCGTAGAACAAAGAAAGAAGAAATAGAAGTAAAAGAAAATCAAAGAAAAAGTGATTTGGATTCAAGGGGATCAGATGTTTCATTTATTGCAGGTTGGAGACCTTCAATCAGTCAAATGAAAGACACATTTGTATTAAAATACCTACAAGGCAGAGAGAAAGCCTTGATCAGGTGTATTAGATTTAAGTTACAGCTCTCTTGCTGAGAGATGTGAACCTACCTTCCAGTCTATCTGTTCTCAATATTGAAGGTTTTCTGTGTTACAAACATTAGATGAAAGGTAGCTTGCTTGCCTTCCCACATATCTGCTGGATATTAACTGAACATTTGAAGCATACACTACAAGGAGATGTGAACTTAGCGTGCACCACAAACAGCCACCCATAGAAAGGGATGTTGAAACCGAGTCAGGGATGTGACATGAACTGCAGCAGGGCGGCTCGCCAGCAGAGAGGCCGCAGCTCTGCTGGTCACTAACAGCATGCTGTTTCCGAAGGCAAACGTCCTCTTTGCGTTGGAGGGAAATGGGTAATTTGTACGGTGACAGCGCTGAGAGACCTGTTACACAGGTGGAAAAAGCAACACCACGCCAAGAGCCCCTGCCCTGGTTCCCGCTGTGTGAGAACAACAGCATTTGGCTTGACTTCTCATTACATATCGTGCAGGTGGTAACAGGCCAAGTCCTGACCTCATTCCTCCATTTCACACCATCCACTCCTCACAAAAACTCCTTGAACCTACTGTGTTTGCCCAGACACACAGACGAGCATCAAGCCTGATGGCCAACATCAGGTCTTCTGCACCTGCCAGCAGTCCTAGGATGATAGTTTTGTGTTGCTTGTCTGGAGAAGGGTCCTGAATTGCTTTATAAATTGATTACTGTTGCTTGTAAAATACTGGACCAACATTATTCAAGAATATTTTATCTTATTAATGGGTTCTGCTCAGAGTAATTATGAGTTTTGATCTTTGACAGAGATCAGTTAGGTCCAGAGCAAACTTTCTGCAGAGAGACAGAGGCTCCATTACTGCTGGTTACATCACTCATTTCAATTTGGGAAACCCAAGTCCAACCCTTGCTCTGACTTACCCAGAGCAAGGATTTGAACCTAGCTCCCTCCTAGCAGTGTCAATAATTCCTGTCACTGCCTCTTCTGGCAGGGCAGCATCTCCTCTCTTTTACTTTGTCCCAATGTAAGGGACTCACAAAAAGCACATAGAATGGTTTGGGTTGGAAGGGACCACAAGGATCATCTAGTTCCAACCCCCCTGCCATGGGCAGGGACACCCTACACTAGACCAGATTGCCCAAAGCCCCATCCAGCCTGGCCTTGAACACTGCCAGGGATGGGGCCTACACAACTTCTCTAGGCACCCTGTTCCAGGGCCTCACCACCTTCACAGGGAAGAATTTCTTTCTAGTGTCCAACCTAAATCCCCCCTCTTTTAGTTTATACCCATTGCCCCTTGTCCTGTCACTGCACTCCCTAATAAACAGCCCCTCGCCAGCTTTCCTGTAGGTCCCTTTTAGGTATTGGAAGGCTGTGATTAGATCTCCCCAGAGCCTTCTCTTCTCCAGGCTGAACAACCGCAGCTCCCTCAGCCTGTCCTCATAGGAGAGGNACTGATTTTGATGCAGCCCAGGACACGGGTGGCTTTCTGGGCTGCCAGCACATACTGCCCGCTCATGTTGAGCTTTTCATCACCCAGCACCCCCAAGTCCTTCTCCTCAGGGCTGCTCTCAATCCATTCTCCACCCAGCCTGTAGTTGTGCTTGGAAAAATTGTCCTTAGCCTGCCATGAGCTCGCACACAGCTGCCACACTAACAACCAGGAGTTAATGACAGAGCAGACTTGCACATAAGTTTCACATGCAAGTATTGGTCATCTCAACCCAAAACCAAGTTCTTACTGCCATCATATAGAGCATTTCAGTAATTTAATAATGAGATTAATCCCATAGGTGCCTGAGCTAGGTCCTTTGGCAAGAGAAACGCGTTGCAAAAATAAATTACATGTATTTTAGAGAGACTGTTTCAGCCTACTTCTGCATGCTGTTTCTCAGGCTTCACCCTGATGTACAACTATTGCATTCCAGAAAATAAAACACCAAAAATACAGTCTTAACTGAGGCCCCAACTTTAAATATTAGCTTCAGATATCCAACTGCCTTTCTAAACAAGCCACTATAACTCTGATCTCTGCTTTCATGTGTGCATATCTGTAAACACTGCATAGTGGTATGAAAATTTTAAAGCCATCCTGCTTGTTAAATAAAATCTCTGTCATTGTAAAGTTTAGCTGATCTTTTCATTTCTACACCCATAAATTCTCCATCAGTCCAGAAGATGGGTTATTTTGCTTTTATTTCCTTATTTTTAATATTTTCTTTTAAAATAAAAATAAATGTCCCCACAATGACATTAGAATAATGCAGCATATCAGTGATATGTAGTCTCTGTTTTGGAGCTGGTCAAAGGGTGAACAGGCATAAATAGACAGAGGACTTGAATAAAGTTTATTTTCCTTTTACTACAGCTATATGTTTTTTTGATTAAACAGAGGACCTCTTACAGTACAACTTCCATGGCTGAATGGGGGAAATCTACGCAGATATTTGTATCCTCCTTACGTATGATAACACATCATACAATTTTCACGAGTGGATTACAAAGCAGCAGTCAGTACTTAGTACAGCTGATGGACTAAGATAAATTCTGCATCTACATTTCATGTACCATTAAAAACTGCTTGGAAGGAAAGGAGCTACAACACAAGGCTCCCTTTTTAACAAAGTGAACAAAAGAACCCAATATTGTGCAATGAATTCTACAGGGGCTTCTTTCTATTTATACTGAAATCTCTTTCAGTGCACGGACATTTAGTGGTTTAGCTTGATATGTCTTTTTTCTATTTACAAAAGATCAAAACATGCATTTCTCTGTCTAAAGAACGTTGTGTTTGAGGTTGGGGAAGCAGCCACAGAAGAACGTACAAATTCTCCATGGAGCGTGCGGGGGCATGGCGACCCTCTGTCACACTCTGTTGTGTCTGAACCGAGACACAAGATGGTAGCAAGGGTACTGCCTTGCCTTTGGGAACAGGGTGCACTGAAAGGAGGTCTTATCAGCCCATTTTCTGCTATTTGTGTTCATACCATCTCCATAGCAGCGAAGAACTGGGTAACAAAGGGAGGGAAGGCAGACCACTGCTATTGCTGTCCCCGCCACCCCATTATAATATAGAAGCAGTGATGTGCCACCTAGAAAGGAAGAAAACAGACCAGTGCAGAAAAGACAGCACCCTCTCCCCAAGCTATCGAGTCAGCAACTACTGGTATGACACAACAAAACGCTTGTTTGGAAATAAACAGAGAAAAAAACCTCATGCTTTGCTATGACGTACATTTCTCCAGAAACCCATTGACCTCGGTGGTGCATGGCTGAGCCCCGATATTGTCGTTACTACACGAGCACCATTCTTTGAAATCCTTTGCAGCAGCGCCCGCTGTGATACCATTTATAGCTCCTGCCATTTGCCTTCTGAAAAATTCTGATGCAAGCAATATCAAAAGCATTAAGACTGGAGCTTCATAGAACACCCCAAAGCAGTGTCAATATTTCTTGAGCAGACACATTATTTTCACTCACTTTTCTAAATATCTTAGTTAACACGTGTCAAAAATACCTGAATGCCTTACGAGGCTGTTGTCCAGAAATGGGAGATTATTGCCTGCCAAACACCCAGTGAGGTAACTCAGAACACCATGCCCTAAGAAACTCTGACAGTCACCCTGGCTCCGTGTCAGAAACCTTAAGCTTCAACCACACTTAAGCAAGACATACCCAGTTATTATGATTCATTTCACGCGGGGAATATGTCACATAATATTTAAAGCACTTTGGATTCATCGCAGCAAGCAAAAAGCACCTTCTGTGGGGAAATCACCTAAAGATCAGTAAGTGAATAGTTAATTCAACAACTTAAAGACCTCCTGTGGTAGTGTCTACGATGGAATACAGATCAACAGCAACCACTGCCAGGAAACCCCAAAATTTCTAAGGAAGGCTGCTGAAAGCCTAATTTCTGAATTACCTGCAAGCAGCTCCTAAATACAAGTCTCAACCAGGACAACCTCTTGAAGGCAGTGGAAACTGTGACCTCCCCTTACAGGTAGGAGAGCAGAAAAGCAGGGTGGAAGTGTTTCCTAATGACCTTCTGGGTTTGAGCAAGAACATTCAAGTTATGTTAGGAGATCACAGTTTTACAGGGCTTCTAAGTTTTTAACAGGGAGTATGAAATCCTGACTCAGTTGCACTTAAAAAGAGAAAGAAAGCAAAGAAGAAAAGGTTTGCCTAAAATGGAAGCTCAGGTTTTTACTCGACATTTGGACTTCTTTCAATGCACATTCAGTGCAGTGAAATCAAGACTGTTCTCAGAGTTTTTAGCGGCATAACCTACATTTAGTATCAGTTCACTTCACACATGAGAACATCGGCAACCTACAATGGAGAGACACAGACGTAAGGACACCGGTGGTCATGGAGGGGAAAGCATTGCTGCGCTGTGCCAGTACTGCACTGGAGGTTCAGGCTTGCTCCTAGGCTGAGGTTCAGGGAAACCTGGAAAGCAAGCAAAGCTGGCCCATGTCCCAGCTTCAGAAGCAGCAGAACGTTTGAAAAGGAAGACTGTGTGTTTGGCAACTTTGCTTGATTCTCATCTCAAGGGGAAAATCTGCTTCCACCCCATGTGGACATTGATCGCTAGAAGGATGCTCTCATAAGCAAAGTGCTGGAGGCCATGTAGTCTTCAGCCTCCCCGTTCTCCCCAGCTCCCAGCAAGCCAAACGTAATGCATGAAACAGCAGTCACGTAAGCTGGCAAAACATCCTTGAGTGCAACAAAGACGTGTGAAAACATATCATCTACACCCACCATGAACCAGCAGTTCTTGCTAATCTGCCCACTTTGTTTCAGGGATGCAGTTAAACGTTAAGGATGGAATAATCATCTTCTAATCACAGCCTGCCAAAACAGGGCAGAATGACAGCTCAAACAAACAGAATCTAACATCTAACCTAAGGTGAATCCAATTTCTTTTTTTTATTGAATATTAGAGACTTTTAGGAGACTGTAACCTGCCCTGACATATGCCTCCAATTTTTGGTAAATAACCATAGTCATCTTTGCTTTGATATAGAGGTATCTGATAAGTAAGAAATATTTTCCAATTCCAGTTTGTTCAAGTGGAAGCCAGACTTTCATCCATGCCAAATCGTTGTATCAGAAGATCATCTCAGAAATATCTGGAACTTTGTCTAATCTAAAGGCTTTAGCTAGACAATGGTATCATCTCACTTGTGGCCATTTCCAAAACAGAATAAAATAAAAATTAAATAATTGTATCAGAACCTATGACATAAGGGTTTTAGGCCAAAGCAAATCAATTTATATGTTAAAAATAAATAACGGCCTTACTATTGCAGGAGAACATTGCCACCACACTGCAGAGCAGAGCTATCAGACACTGTCGCGTCACTGATGGTTCCACGTAGAACGTCACGTCTCCTGTATGTTACAAATACATTGCATAATGTTACAGATGGCACAGCTCATAACAGTCAGGATTACATTTATTAAAATCAGCTGAAATGCTTATTACTAGATTCAATGATTTTCCATGCAAGGTGACCTGAGCTGCTTTTGTTCTAAGCAATACCATGATAAGATTTTCCTGCTGTAGAAAACAGCTACAGGTAGAGGGTAACTGTTACTGTGCATTGATACCAATTATTACAAGCACCTCTTCTAAAATTACATTGATAAACATTTGAGTTTACAAACAAACTGGATCCTCAGTGTCACTGTTTTATTCACTTTCACCATAATTACTCATGCAACTGCATTTTTGTTTATGTGAAGCTGGAGCAATGGCTGCTAGCTTCACAAATCATAATGCTCATAGGAACTGTTGCAGAGCAGTGTCAGAGGTGCCCTTTGCTTTTATACTCTCTCCAGTTAAAATGGTTGGACTTCTTTCAATTCACATTCGGTGCAGTGAAAACAAGACTGTTTTCGGAGGGGTGGAAAGCAAAAACCCCCCAGCAGTAACGCCTTCTTCCATTAGCCTGGACCTTCCCTCTCAAATGGAAAAAACTAAATTTTTCATTAGCAAACCATAACCCAGAATGCGTTTATGCAATAACTGAATTGTTACACATGAAATAAAGGCATTTATGAAAACAAACACCTCAGCCTCCTATCTGGTGAAAAGGACTGCATCTTACGGCCAGCCTAAAGCCAGGGGTTACCACCCTGACATACACACATACACGCATGGGTCCATATTCCTCTAGCTACCCACACTAAATGTAAAATCTCACACACATTTAACCACTAATTCTTCGAAACAACAGACTAACCACTGTAGAGCAGTTGTTTCTTAAGCATGCCCTGCATTTTTACAGCAGGCCAGCGGTGAAGGCACAGAAGCAGTAAAGGCTGTGGAAAACAGCCTGCAAGGCTGAGGCCGTAACTACCCTGCAAGGTTGAGGCCATAACTACCCTATATTCGCACAGCGCTGGGTATTTTCCTCTGCAGAGGCCGAGCTGAGCACCAACGCAGCCCTCGCGAGGTGCGTGAAGTGCCACTTATGGCTGGTGGCTGCTGCGGAGGACGACGTGCCTCAGGAGGCGCAGGCGCTGCCCAGGCCTGAGGCTGCACGCGGGCCCAAGGAGGCGCAGGCCGCGGCCCTCCCCTCCGCCCACCCACCCCGCCTGAATATTTTATATTTATTTCTCTCTCTCTCCTGCTTTGCGGTAGCAGTTGTAAATCTACCTTTCTCAAAATTCAATAAAAAATTAATTGGGTGGGGGGGAAGTCATTTCATCCCTAACAATAAAAGGCCAATTGACTTCTCAATTTTCTAGTGGGCAGGAGAAGAAATCAGGCATACGGCAGGGAGAAACTCAATTCTCCAAAGCTCTCCCCTTCAGCATTTCCAGACCTGCAGTCTCAAGGGTGCTGTGTCCCCTACCACTCGCTCAATTCCAGATGGGTATTATTTTCTCAGCTCTGAAGGAAGCAAGAATTCATTCTGCATTATTGATGACTCGGCGCTCCGCCGCTACGCGGGCCTTTGGTTCAGTGCTTCCCGCTGGCTGTCACTCAGCGGCTCCAAGAGCTCCCATTATGCCAGGGCAGGCGGCTCGCTTTCCTCTCCCCCCAAACATCTCCCTTTCATAAACGATCAGAAGAAAACAACCGCAACAAAAACCGTGGGACGTGGTGCGATGATGTACCTCGTCTCCATTAAAGCACTGGTCACGTGAACTTGCGCATTAAAGGCAGCAGAAGGACACGAGTGGCTCTGAGGGAGGGAACCTCAGAAAGGCTCGGGCTTGGCTGCCACAGGGCAGGCAAGCAGTCCATATTTCAACTGATCCCTCGCGCCAGCAATTGAACACAGCGCTGAGCCCCAGATCGTGACACAGTGTGAGGCAGACTGAGTTTTCTGAATTCTCCCAAAAGAATGTGTCTGATCCCAGGAACGGTACACCCTGACCGAGCACCAGTCAGAGGATGGACAGGAGGACACACACTCCTCACAGGGATGGATTAATCTCTTCTTCTTTCTGCTGTTGCCTCTTGCCCTTCTTTTTTCTTGTTTTGCTTGTTTGGGTTTTTTCTTTGCTTCTTCTCCACTCCAAACAATTACTTAATTTTCTTTTGGAAATCTTAGCACTAAACAAGTGCGGATCCACATGCACCTACAGATACAGAAGCTCACTATTGTAATTAGCCACAGTCTGTTTCAAGTAGGATGCTGGAGGTATGTTTAGTCAACGAGCAAGCACCACAGATCTGGTCATTACCAACCAGAATTTGCATCCATAGCCACTGACGATGCAAAATACATGCACAGCTTCTGCAGAAATCTGTTCTGTCCATCAGCGTAAGGTTGGGCTGCAATGTCATTGAAGCCCAGTCCCTACAGTTTCCCAGCTGGTCCGTCACCGATTCATTTCTCCCCAATGACTACCACGTGCCTACTTGCTGGGTCAGTGCTTTGATCCAGGGATGTACAGTATACAAAGAAACATGTCACTTTCCTTGGTTCTAAGAAAAACAAAACTAACAATTGTCAACAACTGTGAAGAAGAGGTTCACAAGTAAAAAGCAATTGTAATAATACACTTCATCTATTCTAAATTAATTGAGAGAAACCTCAGTTGATTTTTATGATACAGGTCTAGCATGATGAATGGTTTCATCTAGGTTTTTTTATGTAGTCCTAGGAAATTCTGGGAGAAAAACCTTTTAAAAAAACCTATAGATGTGTAGTATTCAGGCAGAGTGTTAGATCTGAAATTTCAAGTACCAAAGGAAGGAAGTTAAAAATTCATATTCAGGTTCATACTTTTCTCCTTCCTAGAGCTAGGGGGTTTGAATCAGTGGCTCTTCTCCACTTGTAATAGTGCAAGAAAATGACTTTTACAAATTCTGTAATTATGTCTCTGTTACTGTGAGTATATTCGTATCAGCTGAAACTGTCTCTGTAATATTTACGATCATGAGTGTAGGGTAGGCACACCAGTAGAAGCTCTCCTAACTACTCCATTGGTGGATATTTTATATCATTGATTCCTAAATATGTGGCAATGACTATGCTCTAAAGCCTTGTATATTTTTGCTTCCCCACTCCCAATGCACTCTCCGCATCCTCTGTGCAACATCTGAACGGCTTGTGACTAACCTTTAAAACCCTCTGTCCAAAATTCTTACGTTATCAGTTTTAACCATGCCCTCAGACCTGTACAAAATGGGGAGAGGCACGGGTTATTTGAACTGTTCACTGAAAGACAGTAATTTAAAGAAATTTTACAGTGAAATTCTATTTTGCTCCAACAGTTTCTGCGATTGTGAAAAAAAACACCTAAAAAAAAAAGTTAAGCAATTTCACACAGTGGAAAACAGCCCAGGGCACAAGAAAACTAAAACCAAACAGTTTGCCGTCAGTGCTGTAGACTGTGTTCAGTAAAAACAAAAGATCAAACAAGTTCTGTAATCATTATATAAAGCACATTTGCTATGGCATGTGAAGAAAACATACTTCCTTCCTAATACTAATTAACATTAGAGAGTTGTGGGCTGAAATGCAGGATAAAAATAGCTGTTTAAACTAATCACTCAGCAAGATGTAAATGTTACATATAAAGTATACCTAACGGGTTGGAATATTTATCCCAGAAGTAAAGAAAGCTTTCACTACTCATGAATTATAAAAGTTTCTCTTCCTGTCTCACTGCAACAATATATGGACCCTTTGCTAGTTTGTGACCACTTTTTATACATTGTCCACAGTTGTCCCTATTTGTAAGTATTAAAATGGTTTCGTAGCAGCCAAAGTTGAGGGGACCGAAGGAGAGCGTGAGCAGACAATACCAAATCATTTTATAAACAGCACAAAGATATTCCAAGTAAGCCACGCTATGACTACCAGTCAACGTATAGGTTTGAGGGTTGCAGCCAAAAGCCCATGACCAATAGCAATATCATCAGCTTCACCTTAACAGCACTTAATATATCCCTTCAAAGCATGTTGCTAACACACACAAATCAGCCAGTTTCACATAACAGGGGATGGCATTCTCAGATCTACCTTTTCTTTTTCCCTAAGAGTATTTCTCCTTCCATACGTGCTCCATCCTCCCACAAACAAATCCAGGCAATTGTTCCTTCCCCTTTCCCCATCGCCACCGGCACTGCTAAATGACTCCTCATGTGTAGGAGCCAGCACTGAACGGAAGGTATTCGCAGCCATGATGATAGCAAGCAGCCCACCAGAGTGTCGAAAATATTCCTGAGCATATACTATATTAAAAAGTTGAAGATGCCAAATGTTAATGAAACAACATTTCAATAGTTTCTTAGTAACAATGTTTCAGAAGTTTTCCAGTAATTTTCCCTAGCAAGAATTCAAGGTAGAATAACAACTGGAGAACAGGCGTTGAAACGCGCAGTGCTTACGCATTGCATTTGAAAAGCTAACCTTTTCCCTGTCTTTTCAGAGAGGTGCCATCTTTCCATCCTCCAAGATTTTTAACCACCTGTCGAGCTCTGTGTCTAATACAGATATCAATGATATATATTCTTGAGTAACAACACTGTTCTCAGGACTCAGCTGAAATTCACGAGCAATTCATGAGCATGAAGACATCTCCATGATCACTGCCCCTCTCATCACACATTTGGCTGCTTTGGGCTGGATACAAGAGCACTTATTTACCCAGCACAAAATTCACTGCAACAAGATACAATCACCACTGGTTACACCCAGCCTATGTGAACAAAGCTCTTAGGAAGGCCAGACTGTCCACTGGGTGCTAGGCTAATGAAAAAGAAACTGGGGTTTTTCCTTCATCAGACAGGGGAAAAAACCCCACCCCTCTAAGCAACTTCTGTAATCCCAGGTCACAATCAGATCCCAAACTCAAACTACCTGGCACTTTGATCTCCTGCTTGAAGTGTCACAGGAGTACAATTTCAATCTGAGAAGATTAAATAAAAGAAATCAGCCCTTAAGAGACAGAGTACAACCCAGGACAGCACATTCTTATGTCCTGTTCCAGGACTCTGTCAGCAGATGCTTTAGACGGAGGGAGCAGATGAGCAGGAGCTCTGATGGCAAATCTTCAGGAGCAGAGACTTAACCTGATAGAAAGCGAAAACTGTGCAACAGCACTGTTTTAAGATTAGTCTAAACTGACAAGATAATTCAAACAATCTGGCCATGTGAACCGAGTCACAAGGCTCCTAAGGCCAGCCAAAAAGAAAACACACCAAAAAAACCCAAAATGAAATAAAAAAAATCACTGACATTTAAAAAGCAATTAGTCATAACGAGTCCAAAACCTTCCCTACGACAGACTCACCCCACTGAAAATGGAACTGTTCAGGGCAACACAAACAGCACCTCTGCTCCATCTTAAAACATGATTCATAACACTAAGTGCTTTGTTTTCCTCTTGTAGCATGTAATGTTTGGACTTCTTAAGAGGGTCATGTTGAATTAACGGGTTCACCTTGAAACCACACAGTGGAACAAAAGCTGTGCGCCAAACGGCACTCCGGAGGGGACCAGCTTGCAAGAATGCAATTCTTCCCTCTTGAGTAAGAAAAACAACAAACATCGTGACAACGTTTAAACACTCAGGTCCAAAACACAGCTCTCCTCCCAGGTCCCTTTCAGCTTGCAGCACAGCGTCCAAAATGCGCAGCCTGCATTCTGAGCACCAGGCAGGAGAGCCCGCAGGGAAGCGCTGGGGGAGCTGTATATCTAACCACAGACATACTGCAAGGATCAGCTATCAGAGACTGGTTACATGGCTGTCACAGCTCATTGGATTTCTTTGTCTTTATCCACTGTAAGCATTTAAAAGACAGCCCTGTGTTCCCGTGTCTAAAAATATTCGGTAAAGCTCATGGATTCGGTTTATATGGGGGAGGGGGCAGGAAGCTCAGGCAAAAACCTGACTTTACGTAGTAAAGTCATAGTTTTCTTCAGAGGAGTTGAGAACATGTTGTGGAGAGAGTGATAGTGGTGCTAACTAGAAGGTTTTAGTTTACACCTGTGACCTATTTGGTGCATTGTCTCAGTCATGTAGCGCACGGGGAGCTGGAAGCGTAACAACAGATAACAGATATGGCTTACACTGCTAAAAAACATTAGCCGTGTCAGCCTCTCTCCTACAGCTACAAATAGCTCATTTGAATTGCAGAGGGAAGATTTTTCCAGCACAAGGAATCTGATCCAGAAAGTTCCTCTGAGGAGGAATTTTTTCCAAACTGTAATGCAGAGCATCACTTATTGAGTCCCTCAACAAACATTCTGCAAACCCAAACACTCAGCTCTCTTGCAGGGATTGAGGTTAAGCTAGTGAGCCTCAACACTGATTTCTGAGACTGATGCCAGGCGGGCCCTCTGCAGCTTCACACCTCACAGCAGGGAATGCACAAGATTTCTGAGCATTTTCTGTATTTTACAGAATAAAGAATAAATTAAAAGCAGCATTTCAATATGGAAGCAGCTTGACTCAAAGGGGGCCCGGCCATCTATTCTGTGATGCAAACGGATATGCACGATGATTACTTCTGGGCTTTCTTCTGCATGTGTGTGCTTGTGTAAAATGTGTAGGTGCTTCAGTGAGCATCTTCCTTCCTCAAAGTTCATCACATTGACAATAAACGTCATGGAGACTTTGAAAGTCTCATCATGGTCCATGATTAAAAGAATTAGTGGTGCAGTAAGATTTTCATCTAGTCTATTTCTAACGTCATCTTTCCTCGTGCCCCAGCACTGCACATTCCGTGTTCTCCTTGGATCAACCAAGGTGACGCTGCAGCACTTCCCTGTGGGAGGTACCAGGCTGCCCTGCACTCCCCAGGGAGCTTTTTCAGAGCCGCCTGCTCAGACCACAGTAAAGCATCTACTCAGTGTGAAACAGCAAACGAGTTAGCGCTTGGGAAACTGCGTTTCCTTTACTTCGTAACAAAAAAAATAAGGGTGGTGGTATTATTTGCTTTATGACAGTAGCTAAGCTGTCCGCAGTGCAAGCAGCAGTACCAACATGTAGAGCAGAGCCCTCGCCCACAGGAGCTTACGATCCAAGAAAACCACGGGAAAGCAGCATGGCCCAGGAAAACAGCGCTCAGAGGCAGTGCAGGCGAAACTGGTCAGCCTGCCAGGCATCGCCCACAGAGCGCCAGCAGCCCGACCACTCACATGGCTATTCAGGAGAGAGTGACATTCTCCACACAGTAAGATGAGAAGGTTTAAGGGAAGGGAGGACAGATTTGCAGGCTTTTGAGGAAAATCCTCCTTAGCCCGGCTAGTCCTCACACCACAACTATTTCTCCATTTCTGTCCTTCCACCTTATTTTGCCCTTAATCTCACTGTGCATTCTTCCTCTCAGCTCAAAGAGCAAACCCACAAGGGAGCCAGATGTGGTGAATGCATGGATATAAAGAGGCAATCTGCATAACAACAAGAACCATGTGAAATAATCTCATTTTTTCCCATCTTGCTTCTATTTTTTTCTAGTGGAAAAAAATAAAGTATAAATGTAGTTCATGGTTTGTTCTTTTCAAAGCAGTTTCATTTTCTTTAATTCCTTCCTCCACCTTTTAGGGTTTGGATGTAATATATAGCTATATAAATACTTCTGGGTATAATATATGACTATATGAATACTTCTTATCCACGTACATGTATGCATTACTATTTTGCAGCTATATTACAAAGCTCCTTTCTCTCCAAATGACGTCACCAGAAGTGAAAGACAAGCGCCCACCATGGTCAAGCAAATAACGTATTGTCCAAATTGTAATTTTACTGCAGAGAGTCCCATGAGTTCCCCTGCGATCTCAGCATAAGTCCAAAGAACTTGGTAGTAGCAGCAATTAACTTCTAATAGTTTTGAGGAGAAAGAATCATGAAGGGAAGGAAAAGAAAACTACCAGTCTGTTAACTGCAAAAAAAATAATTATGATTCTCTTTTGATCTATGGTGGTAGAAGCCCATAGGAGATCCTGAATATGAAGATAAGGCTCTCAGGACATTTGGATACGCAAACACGAATACTATCTTAATCTGGGCCACACACTCCTCTTATGAACAGGTATTTTCTCCCATTATGTAACAAATGTGGCTCACTAGCTTCCTACACTCAAAGACCCAAAACTGGCAGCCAAGGGGATCTCCACAGAGAAGAGTTTCACCCAAGGGATGCTATCTTTCCAGCCGTATTGACAAGCGAGGAAAGTGGCTCAAGGAGGAGAGCAGGTATTAAATCTTCAGTTCAGGTGCTCCAAGTGGTCTCTGGAAGACCTTCTCTCTTTGTTGATTAAGGAGACTGGACTTTGCAGCTGCCTTCCAACCATCACTGTGGACTGCTAAGCACTGAGCACCTATAAAAATCTGGCCTCAGTTATGGGTGTTGAAGACCTACAAATGTAGCCAAAGAAAATCTGGTCTGCTGGATCTGACCCAAAGCCAATTGAATCAAGTTTTGGATCGGGCTTTAAGAATTTTTGTTATAAGACGTAAGAACCTGGACCTTCCCCTTGTGCTATGCACCGTGCAAGCATACCGTGAGGGACAGCCAGCACCGCAAGGAGCCAGCAGGCTGAGGAGGGATGGAGAGGGAAGAGGGAGTTATGGTCACAACATTTTGGTTGCAGGGCCATGGACAGCAGACAGTATTTATTTTAAAAGCGGTTAAACATTAGAATTTAGTGCCTCTGATCATTTTGCTTTTACCAACGTGCCGCTTCTACCTCCAGCCTACTTTCTGTTTGTTGTTCAGAACAGACCACCAGTGAAGTTGTCATTTTAAAATATTTTCCACTGTGATTAAAGAGCTGCTGCAGTCAAGTAGTTCTATCTTCTATCAAAGTTTGTAAATCACAGTATTTTAAAAAGATGTGAGAAGCAAATAATCTGGTTTATAATACTTATTTGATTTTTTACACATGTGTAGAGAAAATAAGCATATTAGATCTCTGTCCTTTAATTAAAAAATAGTTGGGGGGAGTAATATCTTAATAAGTAACATCTGACCAAAAAGTATTTAGTAAATCATACCCTAAGTGTGGCCAAAACCTGTAAGATTTACTGCAAATAAATCATTATTGCTATCTGAGTCTGAATAGCTTCCATCTGATTTCTACATGAAAATACACCCCATGGAAGCACAGCCTTGAACTTCAAAAGACATGCAGGATGCTACTAATTTCTGTATATGACAGTGTGATGCAATATTTGGATTTGCATCTCTGCACTTCAAAGCGTGGCACTCTCTAGCTAAGGTCTCCGTTTATTTTGACATGGATTTGCAGAGGTGAACAAGAAAGCAGCACCCAAAACAGAAACAAAATAAACCCCCCAAAATCTGCTTTGTTTGGTTCTCTCTGAATTCAGTAATGCCCTGGAGAACAAGGATTACAGAAGAAGAGTACAAGTCATGGTTGCGGTACTTCAAGTAATCTCCAGTGTCCAAAACACAGTGTCAACATATGGTACTCAAATGCAGATTTAGAACATCTTTGAAGTAATATTGAATCTGACTAACCGGTAAAAATGTAGTCTTAGCTGCTTTTTTTTATTATTTTTTATTTCATTCTGAGGTTGTAAAAATTTCAAGGAGGCCAGCTGGATATTAGTGCATCTTTTTTTCTGTGAATTAGACAGGATTGTATCTAATAATTACCACCAAGATGAATTCCGATGGTCCGGTTTACTTTTTGCCAACCTAGTAATGCCAGGATCCTACAGTATAATGATACAAAAGCCTTTGCCCCTAATGACCCTGTAACGACACTTAAACATCCATACTGTGTACGTGCGCAACTTCTGTCACATGATAGACCTAAAAAAACCTGTAAATGCTGGGAGATGATCACAAGTGCAGTGCAAATCTTATTCATTCCATCAAAATACATTAAAGAAGTCTTCTGCCACTATAGCTCCTAGAACTGTTCCCACTTCCCCTGTACAAAACATTATTTTTCAATACCAACAGTTGCTGACCAGGAGCATATATACAACTGTTATAATTATTCATTTATAAGTAATTAAGCACTGATCATGTTCAGTAAAAACATTTGGGAGAAAAGAAAAAAAAAAGTATCTTAAAAATCTGACAGAACAGAGGTGTTGAGGGAAAAAAGTGTAAAAATCTTTCTGATGAAAATCCAGGAGGAAATTACTGGCATTTTGAAGCTTTGCTACACCTACAGCTCCATTATGTAAGAAACCACTGCCACTAAGGTTTCTAAATGAGGAGTAATTATCAAGTATCCCGTACCCTAGGTATATACTGTCCTTATAATTAAGTTTGCATAATATGCCATTACATTAAAAGGATTGCCTTTGTATTTAATCATCTTTGATTTTTTTAAAGATTTTTTTTAAGGAGAAAAGAAGAAAAAAAAAAAAATCTATCAAAGCTAACATGACTCAGAAGATTTGCGTAATAAGTATCCTATGCAGATTTTTATTTCCCAATTCAGCTGGAGACCAATGTAGTATTTTGAAGTTTGATTAAGGCAGTTCAGACTCTCAAGAGTTCCTGTTTCAACATTAAAAATAAGTTATGTGGTACTATTGTAGTAATTATTTATTTTCTAAAAAAGGAGTAGCGAGCTTCATTGGCTTTATTAAAAGACCAAAACTCAAATACTGTTCAAAGAAAGAATTCAAAATTAGTATGCTACTTCTTATTCATTATGAGTAGGTATCATTTGTTCGGTGCAATATTTACACATATTGCCAAATCCCCGAGTCCTTCCTTAGGCGAAAAAGGTCAGTGGGAGTTTTGACTAAGTCCTTCAGGATTTGGGCCATATTGAATTGGAAACCTGTGTAATTCCAAACATTTTCTCTATTATATAGAATTCTTGCATACTTAAGCAACTTTGTATTTAGAATGAATCTCAGAGCTTAAATGTACTCGCATCTGGATCGTAGATTGTGCCTTATATTATACAATCTGCAGTTACTGGAAATGTTTGTATCCTTTACTGAGAAAGAATGATTCATTTCATAGAAATTTTCATCTGCTATTAATCTTCCAGGATATAGTTAGTGTTCTGATATTTTCAGATATTGTTTTATGGAGGGATTTAAAGTAGCTCTCCCTTGGCAGCCTGCAAGATTACTCAGTGATTATAAGCAACTCAATACTGTATGACAGCATTTCCATGCAAGGGACTTACAATCATGTTTCATTAATTCGGCTTGAATGAAGCCTCATTTCAGGCCTTGAGGAGCTTAAGATTTATGTGAAATTAATAACATAACAGATGTCTTCACAATTTGGTTCCTCTGAAAAAAACTGATTACTTTGAAAACTTCAATGCTTTAAAATGCAGACTGAGGGAGTTTTTACTCTAGGGTAAAGAGTTATTCGTTTATATCAACCGAATCTCGGAACTAAGTGGAATTTAAATGTCAGATTTATATTAAATAGTCATATTCACCATTATTACATGTAATAAACAAAAGCCTATTACTTTCATTAATAAGCGGTGTTGGACATTTAAACTAAAGCTTGGAGAGATAGAGTCAGCACCTTTGCTAAGCAGTAGGAATAAGTGAGACACAAGGGAGGTAAAAGCAGAATATCCAAGGAAGCCCTGGGTTTTTTATCTTTGTTTCTGATAATTTAATCATCTTTTCCTCATAGGAAAACAAAATGCATCTGTGCTCACACAAAACTCCCCACTTTATAAGAGTTGAAGCTGTCTCTTGTGGATGCATATGCCTAAGGCCAAATGCCTTCTTTCTTTCACAGGACACTTTAAACACCGGCTTCTCTCTCTCTTTTTTTTTTTTCCCCCTTTCCCTTTTTTCAAAAATTCAATTCTTTTATCTAGGCTTCAGCCACACTAGGTGCCTTGCAAGCTGAATTTTAACGCATGCATGAGCAAGGGGTTTATCTTTAAGGGAAACTGTCTATGCGATTACTTCTCCAAGTCCAAAAAAAAATAATTGAAATAAAAATTATCTCTTAGCTTTGCTTTTTGATCCGATATGCTGAAGGGCACAGGGAACAATGCATTTTTGATTCACACACTCAAGTACAGCTGATAGGATAGTCACTGCGATGGCTCGATATGCAAATGTGTTACATTAAGGGTTGAAAAATTGACACAGTGCAGGATATTACAGCTAAGACACTATCAGCAAAATCATAACAATTAGCTGTTTGATTGCCGCAGACACGGTTCATGCACCAGCCTCACATTTATAATGAGGTATCCCCCGATCCCTTTCTTGTCTCGCCCCACCCTCAGCACCATGTCCACATTGATACGATGCTTCGCCAAGAGGTAACGGCTCTGAGATAAAGACGAAATATCAAAAGCATTAGTATAAATTACAATTGTACATTATTAGCTATTTAATTACATGAGATATCAGAGTGGAGCTTGCCGATTTCATGCTTGTGTTAAAAGTTACCATGGCAGTATTCCTCCCCTGCGAGACGGCATCAGGAATTATTGTTAGCACATGCTAAACCAGACAAAGCAATGTATTCTCACCACATTCTCTCCCTGTCTCTAAGTTTAATACCAAGGAATTCCTTAGGCATCTAAAAAAAAGCACATGTCTGGCATGGGGCTGTGAACCAGGAGATCTGAATTTGGAGATAAAGTCAGCATCCTAGGCCTAAGGCGGGCGGCTGCTGTGCTGACTGCGGAGGTGACTTGTTCTGCTCTCCGTGAGGGACACCCAGTTTCCCGTGCACCAGCACCCCCTCCTCGCCCACACCCCCCCGAGGGATGGCATTAACTGTGCCTCCAAAAACAGCTGCTTATCAGCTCCTCTGGAGGGAGGAAGAAGCAGTGGGTGGCAGAAGGTTGCAAGGAGGGGGGAGATGGGGGGGTGGGGGTGGTGGAAGGAAGAGGACCAAGAAAAAGGAGACATTAATAAGGATGAAGGAAGAGGGGGGGGACCGTACTCTACCCAAACATGCATGCAGACAAAGGCCTGATCAAGCAGCACACTTGCTCACATACCACTGATTTCTCCTTATGTACAAACGTGCAAGATATTGCCTAAATATACACATCAGTGCACCAGGGGAAGGGGAAATCAAGATTGAGTCTTTTGGTGTCTTGCCTCTTTTCAAAGGAGGGAAATCAGCATTTTACACTAAACTCCTCTATGATGAAATGTAACAAATGCTGGAGTTACACATTAAGTTTTTCCACCAAATTCCCCAGCTGGCACCGTCCCCAGCGCCTGTGTGCCACAGCTATGCAAAGCCATCTTCAAAGGTGCTGGGATCCCCCTAATCGGGCAACAGGGAACGATATCAGCATGACCGGATCGCAAAGGCTTGAATTTAATTGAAGGCTTTTACTTCTCTTTGGTCTTCTGCATGAGGTCTCTATGGACGGTTTGGTTAACAAGGACAGGCGCTGACAGATGTTGTCATGCACTACAGCAGAAACTTTTCTGCTCAGAGAAGACAGATTTAAAGCCAAATGAGCAATACGAATTGAATCAATTAATGAATCACAGAGAGCTGAGCTGCCTTTAGCCCCATGCCAGTAAAGTATTCTCACCCACAAGGTACAGGCCCTTTTCCGGCAGAAGGATGCTGAAGCACAGCAAAAACCTCACCTGGAAAGGAATCACCCACTACCGAACTGCAGACAAATGGACCTGAAGGGCCAAGTCCCATTTTACATCATCTGTTTTTTGAATGTTCACAGAGCATTAGGTTGGAAAGGGTAAGTAACATATAACTATATAACTTCTTATGTCTAACATAGGAGTGATATGACCTCTAGTGCCAACTCTTTTATCAATGACAAGGAAGGATTGAGGTGCTTGAAGCTGTTGCTGGGATAAATCTGGCCGCAAAGAGGTTTGGGTGATCTTACTAAAGGTTCTTGCTGTTACACTGGCTGTAAAAGGTGGAAGTCCAAAACATTTTGAACGCAATCTGGAAAAGGATGAGGAACCCACTCTAATATACTCTCAGAAAGTATGTATATATATAAAGAAATTCCATGCGCTTGGCATTAAAGTGACCTAATTTGAAGATTTTTATTTTTTTTTTTAGACATTTCCCCATCTCTGAGCACACCCATCCGTAGCCCCAGTGACTGAGCACTCTTCCTCTGCTCCATTCTCCTTTCCTTCATGTACAGATTTCAGGACAGCTTTGGTGGTATTGGTACCAAACATACAGATTCCTCATAATTTCTCTGAACAGTTTCAGCTAATTTATCAACTTTCTCTACATTAAAATATCATTTATCACAATAGTACAATAAAACCAGTGGTTTAGTGAAGCCAGCTTTCAAGGAAAAGTAGAGCAGCAGAATACCAGGGAATCAGGGTAATTCAGGAGCAAGTCAAGCTTTCCTGGAAGTGACAAAAACATTTAACACGGGGATTGTAAAAATAAGCTGTAAACCCCTTTGCTGTCCACCTCCTGCAATACAACCTCCATGCTAATGTGAGAGTGACCCAGGAACTGTTATTCTCACACCAGGAAAGCTTAGAGGTCTCCAATTTTCCTGCTCCGTTGGATGCTGGGCCAGCAGAAGTTATAATTTTGAAGAGTTGAATGGACAGCTGATCGCAGACTCCACGTACAACCGCACCGTTTCATTTATGCCACAGGAATTACGTTTAAACTTTAACATATTTTCTTCTCCTAATCTTTTTTGCCTAAACTAAAATTTCAGCATTAAAACCTTGTTAGTGCAAAAGTAATGGAATATTGAACGCCCTTTTTCTCCAACACCATCATCGACTCTAACACCTTCCTCACAAAGTTTTGGGTTTGCCGAATCAGCATTTTTGACCAACTGGAACGTTCCCCTTCTGTTACACTCTTCTGCTCTCACTTGTTTTGAGATGGCTTTTGAGATACGAACAGCGCCTGCTTGCACTGACATTCTCATGAGAATAAGTTTTCAAGTCTGGAACTTTCTGGTTTTGACTTGGCCTACTATACAGCAACACTCCCATGACAGAAGAGTCCAAAACCAACAACAATAAAAGCCAACTTTCAGCCTGAATTTATACCATGCCTGTGGTTCTCATCCAAGCTGCTTCACGTGACAGCGGTGGCCAGGGCAATTGGCCTGACACCGGTGCATCTTGCCCCAGTACTTTTCCCTTTCCAACTACAGGGGCTCCGCTGGATCCTGTACCAAGTTACACATCTGAGCTGCCTTAATTTAGTCCTGGAGCAGTATTCCCACTTTCTCATGTTGCTCATGAGTGGGTTTACAACTTGGTGTTACTCAGTGTCTTCAAAAGTCCAGAGTTAGTAAGCATCATTAAACTGCATTTGCCAGCCCTTAGACACACTGTCCTGTTCCTGGGTCCAAAATGGGACAAATCTCCTCTCTCAGCTTGCTGGAGTCCCCAGATATTAATACTAGATGCCAACTTGTCTATTTAAAAAGAAAAATATTCACAGCTATATCAGTGGTGCAGTTAAATGGATAAGAATTAATTCAGATCAATATTATCAAGGGAACAACATCCTTTCAGCTCCAACAACTTTTATTAAAAAAAAAAAAAGAAAAAAGAAAATCCAGCAAACAACTACCCCAGCCCACTGTAAATGGAGCCAAGTGATTTCTTCATATAATGCTTGTTATATTCACTTTAAGGGGAAAGTAAATGAAGACTATAATAGGAAAAACAAAAACAGGCAGATCTAACTGTAAAATAAATACAGAACGTGCCCTATTTAATCTGCTTACAGTAAAATCCACTGAGCAAAATTATAATTTGATATGGCTCAGCTTAGCCAATAGAAACTCATAAAATGTCTTAACATCATAATACATTGTACAAAAGAATCACTAAGTACCATAAAACATATGGGAATATGGGTCTGTATTCATCCATTACTCTTTGCCAGTGTAGCATATTAAAATGGTTTCTATTTAAGTGCAGAGATCCCTGAAGTATACTACAGTCTTAATTAAAATGTCAATAAAATGCAAAAGTGCATTGGGGACCTTATCTGATTTTTTTTTTTTTGTTAACTCTTTCAGAGAGTTATTTCTTAATAGCTTCATTACACTACTGAGGTTTGGAGCAATTAAAAATAAACATAAGTAAGCCATTTTTAATAATTAGCTGCAATCTGAGCATGATCTGTATCCTTTCTTTCTAGCACAATTCCCTGCAGGAGTCGCTGGCAGGTTAAGTCAAGACTGGAAAAGTAGGTCCTCAGCCGAGGCCAGGAAACAATGCTTTGGGTATTCTCATTCCAGTATTTGCTTTTCTTTCAGTAAATTTTAAAAAAAGGAGCAGGATCTTTTGTGACTCTTCCATGATCAGAGACCTTAGCCAGGTAAGAAGCTGTCTGATTTTCAGTGACACAAAGTAGACAGCTTTTACCAGGCATGGGAGACACTGCCCGGGGAGGCAGGCTGTCTCTCTGAAGTTTTTCCCCTGCCTTTCCATGGGGCATCAAACCCACCATAAATGGAAATAAAAACTATAGCTGACCAAGACATTATCTATTTGCTTTTTCTTTTCTTTCAATGAATTTAAAATTGCCTTAGAAAAATTCCTTTTTAAAAAAATAAAACAAGATACAGCGGTTTTCCAAAACTTGAAATAAAATTCAGTTGTGAGGAGAAGATCCCACCCTTTATTTTTATATTTTATAATATTGGAAGGATGACAATGGAACAAGTAAGGTAAATAAGCTCTTCTCTTTCCTCCTCTTCTATTCTCCCAACCTCTTGTACCAGAAGAACTATTTTCAGAGATAAATTCATTTTCCCCACTTTCCCAAAATGCTACTATATTTCCCTAAAATCTGCATTCCCTTGAGAAAAGAAGGCGTACCTTGGGAACGGAATTTGCCTATTGCTAGCAAGGTCAAAATCTCGACAAAAATTGTGATACTGGGAGCAACCCTGGAGTGCCGGCAGCACTGCCCAAGGCACTGGTGCAGGGTGCTGGGTGGCGATTCGGTGCATGAGGGCTTTCCCGAGAGGGGTGAGGCTGGGCCAACGCTGACTGTGCTTTGAGACAGCGTGGAGAGCACTTCTGAAGTCAGGGGCAGTGTACAGTCCAGCCTAAAATACAAACTGAAGGATCAGAGCCCCTGTTCTGCAATCTTGTACTACTCGCAGGCAGTATATCGACCTGGTCACAGTCGCTAACTCGTTAGATAGGATTGGCAATTACCTTCCTTGTACCAGGACAATATGGAAAACAAAACATAGCGCTGGTTTTGAAAACTGTGCGAAGTGCCTAGACACATACCATGCCTATCTTTTTAAGTAGGCTGGAGAAGCAGAGAAAGGAAAAAAAAAAACCAATCACCACCAGCAGAAGTAAATAAGACAAGAAAAGTTTACCGGATCAACGTGCCTTCAGATTGCATCGCGATCTGTTTCTCTTTCTACTTCATCCCCCTCTAAATCCACTTTATGTTAAGTGACAAGCAGTTGGCAGGTTTTGCGGACCTATTGACAACAGCAGACATACGATACAGCTGTGAAGATTTGTCTTACCAGGGTTTCAGCTGGTTTCTACTAGCTAACAGCCAACAACCAGATTTGGGGGGTTATGAACTCTAGTTATTTGAAAAGAAACTGGGGGGGGGGGGGGG
>VWZZ01006679.1:1052641-1105187 GCA_013399095.1 Psophia crepitans
AAAAAAAAAATTATTGGAAAGGACATATCTTGTGAACAGAATTGGGAAATTTAACCAGTTATGGGGCCCTGTCTTGCATGGTGCTGAGCAAGCGCTTCCTGCAGGGTGCCAAATATTCTTACCTGCTAGGGGTTATATGGAAGGTGAAGGTATTTAGCTCAGTATGTTGTTTTCCCTTTGGTGGGGATAGTCCACATCACGCTTCTCAGTTCCTCCAGCTCTGATTTTTTTATTTTTTGGTTTTTTTAAGCTGAAATAATAAAGGATTTGGACTTCTAACAGCAGAGATGCTCAACTCTCCTTTCAGCCTTGTATGCACTACATGGATTTCTTACAGCCACACTATTTCCTGTAATCCTAAGGTTCTCTATTATACGCATCACCTCCACGTGATGTCAGTGTAACAGTTTGGGAGGGAAAGGAAGAACTGCAGTTACAGGATGGACCAGTGGCATCAAACTCTGACCCCAGCCTGAGCTTAGAGGCATGATAAATCAGAGGACGATTGTCAAACAGACGCACAAGCTCCCACAAAGCACGTGGGTATTACATCATTACTGACTAATTTACCCCTGTCAAGCGTAGAAGTAATGGAAAACAACTTGAAAAATAATTAACTGTCCAACAGATAATTTAACCTTAAAATACTTAATTAAAACACTGGATTAGGCTCAATAGAGCTCACTAACCCACTTGGCTCCCCTGGTGAAATAGGCAGACTACCAGAAAAGCCCTTCCACTGGCTACTCTCTAACTTCTGTTTAGCTTCTGTTCCCTGATGGTTTATGTGCTCAGGTAAATGGAAACTATATCTTATTATGTCACTGTTAGAAGTGAGGTTTCAGTTATTTTCTGCTGTCTGTTCCCAAGCAGCAATGTCCACATATTGTCCAGCTGAGCAGAGGTGACAATTTGGCAGGAAGGCACCAAGCAAACTGCAGACGTTCGTTCGTACCGTGGGAGCTACCATCACTACCTTGGCAATGAAGCACTGAACGATGGGAGGTGTGGCTGGTTCAGGCATGAGGACATGCAAGAAGAATCTAGATATCCGAATTAAGTGACTGACGTTGGGAAATCCCTCCTGCGTACCAACTTTTGGAGATGGGAGTTTGAAGGCCTTGTCGGCAGCTACTTTGGAGAGGGGAGTTGGCAGCTTGTAGAGTTGGCCACAGGCTTGTGCAATTTGAATAATAATGCACCCACATATTCAATAAGATTTTCCCTGGAATGTCTCTGGGTTTTAGAAGACAAGGAGGAAAACTAAAACTTGACAAATGCAAAAAGGCGGAATTTCCTTGTTTTTTCTCTAAACCAGCCAGTACCTTGTTCCCTGTTAATGCCAAGAATTTTATTATTACTAGAGGACATACTACAACAATTACAAGTTTTCAATTGAATTAGACTTAAGAGACTGGTCTATAGTAACTTATTTATATGATTGGTTTCTAATGTTGTAGTTAATTATAAAAATAACTTGCCTGCAGCTAACACATGCACATCTGTATTTAAATAAGTTTTTTGGCTTATTAAGAAGTGGGTTAGCAAAGACAAAATTGCTGTTATTTAATGTTTATATTAATAAACCATTAAACTAAAGCCAGTGTGCAAATCTGTTCTTGCATCTTTACTCTAAATACACCGCACTCAAAAACATTACAGCTGGTACGTACAAAACGTTATTCAGGAACAGCCTGTGTGCGGCAAGCTCATATCCTATTCAAACCTGAATTAATGTTCACCTGTAGACAAGTGAATTAGAGACCTGTGTTGAAGTCTCAATCGCAAATGCCTTCTCATCGAATCACGGAATAGACGGGGATAGCCCAGACATGTAAGAACCTGCCATTAACATCACACTGTTTGAGGGTAGTCCTGTCTTAAAGAACTCCCTAACAAATACCTCACAGTATTTCTTTGCTGTATGAAACTGTCAACATTCAGATCTTTCCAAAGTTATACCACTGGGGAGACTGCAGGAAGCACTGAAGGAAAATAACGCCAATTAGTCCTCATTTTCCCTGTCCCCCACACGCTGACTCCAAGTGCAAAGTCTTGAATTTTAAGGCCATCAACTCCACCCCATCCTTGCACCCTTCCATAAAAGAGAGGAACAGGCATATTTTCTTCATCCATCAACAATGTTCATCTCTATGCAGCATAGCCAGTGTTTCTTTCCAGCAGGACACACACATTTCAGAACAGGCTTCCAGTTCCTGCCCTCAAGGAGAGATCTCCCCCACCTAACACCGTTGCTGTGGTAAGAGGAGCTCCCTGACCTATTCCTCTTTCATCAGGGTGGTGCTTCAGCTCTGGAAAATAGAAATGACATCTGGGATGCTAGAACACTAGTCTCTACTCCTACATCCTTCCTTCCCAAGTGTAGCAACAATTTCTTTCATTGTATTTCCAGAGCAGTTTAAAAATTTTGCACTGATAAATCGGAGGAAGGGATATTTGCACAGCCAGACACTTGCCAAGACACACAGTACAGCTGAGGAAAAAGTTCTCACCCACTAACTGGAAAATATGTGACATGTTCTCTGGCCATATCAGATTTTTGGTACGCTTTGATTTGAAAGGCAGCATCTGTAAGTCAAACACTTCCATTTGTTAAGAAAACAGATGCATTTGTTTCCCAGCAAAAATAAGGAAAACATTGTCAAGTTCAGAGGCAGAAAAAAAATTGAGAGCATTTTGCCAGAGTGGAATTTTAACATTTTAGACCGCATCAAATGGTGTGAATTGCCTTGATGTGCCCTTGATTTTTCTCCAGTACTCAATAATTGACAATTTCCACACAGCCCGTGGTCGGTGGGGCCACTCATGTATGTTCGCTCCCAAAGATCCAAAGCCTTGCCTTTACTCAGGCAAGCTCTCCAGCCACATGAACATGCACATGGAACATTTGCAAATCTATATGTAAAATTGTTGACATGCCTTTAAATAATCTTTGTCACAGTATCCTGTATATGTTAGCAGGGAGGCCGTCCAGTTTTGTACGTGTCATTTGAAATAAATTTTTGTATTTAAATTCTATTGTGGTACCATATGTCTAAGCAGATTGGCAAATTTTAAAATATTTGCATATATTTGAGACTTCACCAAACGTATTTGTGGTGGTGGGTGCGGAAGGCACATCTGCAATCCATTTTCTGAAGTAAGAATGCTTAGATTTTTGTTGTCATTGAAGAAAAAAAAAGGCTGTTTCAACAGATATAGGGATCTCCCCCATCCTCAGGTATTCCTAATGGACATCAATTGTCCAGCTCCTGGGACGTGCATGAGTTATTTGCTCTGTACTGTCTGGAAAATCCAGTTCTTCGGTGATTTTCTTGCTGTTGTTTGTTTGTTTTAAAGACAGATTAAGCAGCACAAAGCAGGCTACTAAGAAAACATTTCCAATGCATTTCTTATGGGAGAAAGATCCTCTCAATATCTTTTCAAGCCACCAAAATAGGCTTTCAGAATTTGGAAGGGAAAAAAACCCAAACAAACACAACCCACACCAACACACAGGTTGTGGAACAAATTTAGTACTATTCTATGATACATTATGTGTCCAGAGAAAAAGAAATCAAGAAGAGTGTGATCAAAAGAGAAGTAAAAGGATATGGCACTATTAGGGACAAGACAGAAATATAGATAGATCTGATCCCATCTTTATAATTTGCATACAGTACTTAACCATTCAAAGATCATGTCTATGGCAAGAGCCAAGTGTTGGTTCACCCATCAACACCCAACACACACACACATCCACCCCGTTTGCACTGACTGGAGTAAGCAAGCACAGATATACAGATACAGTATGTAGCTGTATCCTTCATAACTCTGCTCATACACACTAATACCCAATTGTTCATGCCATCATCCATTTTTTTTGTTTAAATTTTTTAAACACCCAATTCTGCATTCATCACTTACACATCTCTCAGTCCTCAATCTCCTCCTTTCTGATAGGAACAACTACCTAGGGAGTTTATGACTCTGCTCAGAAGACAGCAGGTCACAAGTAGTACCTACACTGAACACACTGAGAGATCTTTGTGATACGACTGTCAAATTTACCTGACGCAGTATACCCTAGGAGTAAAGCTTAATCTTGTTTAAACCTCTTATCCAAGGACCGTATTTCTTTGCCATGTATCTTTGGCTATAAAAATTACGAACAACCACATCACTTGCGTAATACTTAATATTCAAATATGAATCAGAGTACATGGATCATTACTCAATTCATCACCTTACATTTTCCTGAATCTTGAAGATAATCAATAAGATACAAGAAATTGCAATTCTCTCATTGAACGCCAAGCTGCCAACCTCCCTCATCTGC
The DNA here is from genome assembly GCA_013399095.1 of Psophia crepitans. Classification (NCBI taxonomy): domain Eukaryota; kingdom Metazoa; phylum Chordata; class Aves; order Gruiformes; family Psophiidae; genus Psophia; species Psophia crepitans. The sequence continues at coordinate 1,056,981 of VWZZ01006679.1, forward strand.
TACACCAGCACTACACGTACGGTGAAAACGCATCAGCTTCTGCTTATTTCCCTCACATCCAAAGACTGGGTAGGATGACATGGATGGTCCACCAGCACCAGACCATACATCTTAATAATTGCTTTTCAGCTAATTCTAAAAATGGCATGTTAACAACTATTTTTAGTAATGGCAGCAGTATCTTTTAATGGCACTATTTCAGCCTCCTAATTAAGTGGACAGATTAGTGATAGATAAATATGCATTCTTTCAGATAGCTAATTAGGAACTTTCATCTTCGGGAATGTGCATGTACCTCCAGCTAGAAGGTCTCCCAAGAAGTGCAGCTGCAGGTGGGCCAGCTCACCCAGACCTACAGCCAGGTATGTTTGCTGTCATTTGCCTCACAGGTACTCAGCAGAAATGGCAGCCCTTCACAGCCCTCTCCACTCTGACAGAGTAAATAATTGGTTCTCTTTCTGACTACACAGCCAGCAAAGTAGTCCCAGATTCATAGGAGGGATTTCTCTTTCACACAACTGAAGGATAACTCCTGTAATGGACTGCTCAGGTTGGTAAAAACTACTCTTTCAGCACTTGATCAAATATGATTAAACACTCCAGCATTTTCAAGTAACTGATTTTGCTTTTACTTATGCCACACATTGAAGGTTTATTAACGCGAGTCATCAGGATACAAACTAAAGACTGTACAGCGAACATCCGAGCAAGCTGTCCCTAAATGACCTTGATTTTCAGCCACATAATTTTCCTTGCATGCCAGCGTGCATTAATTTGGGATGCTCCATCAATCATTACATATTGCCCCTGAATTATTTATTTACTGCACTTCTGTCTATTCTCTCTCAGACTTTGAGGAAAGAGTAGCATGTGAGAAGGGCTGGATGGTTCAATACACAAGGTTGGATGATAGGAGACCACGGCTATAAATTCAGTGTAACAGCTAATTTGCCATGTCACTTCACTTCTCTGGGCCTCGGTCTCACCTTCCTGCTCTGGTCTGATTTGGCTGTGAAGATTATAAATTCTTTAAGGCAAGGACTGTCCTTCAGCACCGGGTGTTTCTACTCCTGTGTCAAAATCAGAAAACTACTGATTACTTGCTGTAGGCAGGGAAATTGTTCAGCATTATAGGTCAGCTTTAAGAATGCTGTCTCCATATAACAGGTCACAGGAGCACCAGGTTCTCTCTAACTCCCCTGATACACGCCACTATCAATCCTGTTTCAGCCTTCTCACTCTTAAATACAACCACCCCATAAAGCATACAGCCCTAACAAGGCAGCCAGCTCCCATCCGTGTTCAAATCCAGCTGCTTTTGTACCAAAGCATACCTACAACTTTACGTTTACTTGTGAGAAATAGGCTCTTTACGTCCTCTTGGACCAGTTACATATTTTTTATTATTGTTTCTCTTAGGTTTCCAGGTTGATTTAACACTATTCAACGCTCTCTTGACCAGTTACTCCTTTACTACCTTCAGTTAGGGAGGCTAAATCAGGCTAAAAAATTTAATTGTACATGCAAGTGAAATGTTACTATTTGCATGGGGAAATAGCAAGTTAAAGAAGAGTTGCTAAGTGGCTTGAAGACCTACTGAAGGGAAGGTAGTTTAATACAAATACCGCCTTTCTCCAGCAGAACGGCAGTTTTTCCCACATGAATGACCTGGTTTTCACTGCACATTTCCTCTTTAAGCCTTCAGTTTCCTATTGACTTTGGAGCATCCCACAAGCTCTCCCAAGGGTAAAATGATCTGCACATTAAAGTTTAGCTGCACAGCTTCATGTGTTCTGAGGTAATTTGATATCTATGTGTGAAGTAAAATGCTGGCCAGATCATGCTCATTAAAATGAGTCTTATAACTTACAGTCTGCTTCTCTCCCAGAGTACGGGGGTGCAGTGCGGGCCCTGGATGTGTCCTGGCAGCTTATCCCACCTCAGGGAAGAGGCTGGCACACGGTAGCTGTTTAAAGTCTCCTGATGGCGGCATTCTGAGGCAAATGAGAAGGGAAGGACTTGCAGGTCTCAGGAAACAGTAGCAATGCCCAGCTCCTGTGCAAATCATATGGATATGGGCTCCTCTCAGCTGCTGCCTGCTCGTGAGCAAACATATCGCTTGCACATGCAACTGGCATACGTACAGTGCCGCACAGGCAGTAGTGCAGCCCACTCGGGGCAAAAGAGCGGGCACAACTGCTCTAAGTCCTCGGCAGAAAGGAATTCAGAGATTCCTGCAGCAACAACAAACCAACTGGGGATAGGAGGTAGGGCTCCAAGAGGCTGTTTCCAAACCCAGCAGTGATTTGATCCTGCAATGGTCTGAATTGGCCCAACTAGGCAAAGGAATGAGAAGTACAGAGAAGGTAAAAATCTCTCATAGGGGCTTAGCAGAAGAAATTACTCTCATTACTCAACACACACAAATCTAAAGGATTATATATACTGGTCCCCTACAGCTGTGTGAGCAGGGTAGCGGCAGAAGGAGGACACACAGCGAGGGACGGCCATTCGATGAGCATCCTTCCAGCTCCCACAATGGAGCAGCTGGGATCTAACCCACTGACTTCCAAAGTGAAATTTTAAAGCCTGAGCTTCTGCTTTAGTGAAATAAGTGCAGTTGTGATAATGTGATCAGGTTTATAGGTGTCTTATTAATGAGAAACATTAAGCTGAGTGATACACTTCAGCTTTTATTGAACCAACCCCTACAAATAAATATACTTGTTCCCATGAATAAGGATTCATTCTTTAGTTGAATGAGTTGATAATTTAATCCATTGTTACACCCTAACCAGAGCCAATATTTAACATCTTTTCTAATCGAGTCATAATTTAATATTTTTAATTTCTTTTAAATTAGTTGAATTCCTTTCATTTTTTCTTTTATGAAGGAAAGTTCTCCTTTTTGCGTGTGATTGAGTTTGATCTGGCTTTGTTAGAGCCCTCTTAAGATACACAGTACACATTTTTGTTCTTCTTATCTAAGTTTCCAGGACTTGATCAATAGCGGAGCATATTTTTCTATCCAAGAACTAACCAAATTTATTCAACAGATTATACATTAATTTTACCATTAGAACATAATATGAGCAGATAATCCACAAAAATGCTTCAGATTTTTGAAAGTGAATTTAATTATAACTAGTAATGTGCATTTGAGAATTATAATTATGAAAAGTCATGTTCTATAAATCTGAAATGACAGATTATATTTCAAAGCCTTATTGCAGAAGAATTAAGAGTACCGATTTATTAGTTGTAAATGTCTGATTATTGCAGCTTTGCTAAAAAACATGATCACAGCATATTCTAGCTGGATTTAACACGTTTAATCCTTCCGACAAGAATCATATTTTGAACAGAAAGCAGCACTGTGTTAATTTGTTTATGAGACAGATTTAGACAACTAATCTTTGTCTTATGATCCCTGAACAGTAATAATTTAAAAACACTTTACATACTTGTATTTTTCCAGCTACAGACTACAGCTGATTATAAAATTTACATTCATCTATAAGCACCACGATTATCGCTTGGCATTAGGAATAGTGCTTCACATTATTTGCAATTTCTCTGCTACTGAGGGACACCCTGTACACACTAAGCCTGAATCACCTCTGCTAAGGATTTATCCGGTCACGTGAAGAAAGCTGTGGAGGGCAACCACGATGTTGGCACCTCTCTGCTGCCCCACGTACAAGCACCACAACTTCCCAGCAAATCCAAAAGTGAGATGCAAACTTAACGTGCTGGCATCGACTGAAAATAAAGCCCTGTGTTTAATTAATCAAACATAATGGGGTATGGTCTAGAATGGGTTTCCCTCGAATCCACTAGTGTTACAGTTTCTAACGAGGTTCTCTCAAGGGAAGTGTGCTACGTTTCATAATGAAAATTGACATTTCTGCATCTACCAAGTAGTAAAGCTTTAAAGGAGGACGTTTACTGATCTAGAATGACTTGCTACTAAACTATTTAATACATATTTTAAAAGTCTTCCTACTGAACTTAATTTTTATATGCACTGTTGTTAAACCCCGTTTCTTTTCACCACAGAGCTGAGCGGGGGTAATGAACTGTTTCTCCAGATGCCCGTTATCTGGATTCCTATTAGAAATTCATCTCAAGAGAAATTTATTTAGATTTCTTTAAACAAAGAACCCCTCTGGTGGTTATTTCCTGGCCAGTGATGCCATACCTGTTTGGGTACAAGCTCACTCATTTCTGGGGAGCTCTACACCTCTGATGATCCAGCAGAAGCTCCTCGGACAGGCTGCACTGGGCAAAGGTTTATGTTCTCCAGGGCAGAAACTGGGAACTGAATGGCACAGACCTCCCGTGGCTCCCATCACCCATACGCACATATCCCTGTGGCCCGGGGAGGTGAAAGCAGATGGCAGGACCACACTAACTTGGATTTACAGCTTTTTTTCCCCTTCTTAGGCACCTCCAAATGCCCACTCAAAAACAAAGGCAACATAAGTACTACAAAAGCCCACAAATATTCCAAATTCTGCTCCTTTCTGCAAAGGGAAAACCCATTTCTGCTATGATGGAACCATGCTCCTAGCAGCTTTAAATGTGCCTTGCTGGTAGGTAGGTATGATCAGTACAATAAAAAGGACACGGACTTTGTTCAGTAAGAACTGATAGATCCCATTACAGCCTTGCCATTCAGTTGTCTATCAACCCACAGAACACGGCACATATTCATTTGCTGTTATATAGCTCCTAAAAACAGACGAATAAATAATAAAAAAAAATCTGATAACAGCCTGAACTTCAAAAATCCCACGTCACTTTACGTCATGTATAATCTGGCAGCACTTGGCAATCATTCATTTTGTTCATTTATCACAGGTCCTGCAAACTGAACTGCCGGTGGAGTAAGCAGCTACAAGCAATCCAGCACGGTTTTTTAAAACAATATTATAATATTTCATCAGTCAGCTGTTTCCAGTGAAAAATCAGGAGCAATAAACCACTTGCTCAGGACCAAAATGAGAATATTCCCGAAAGCCTTTTCTACAGCATCTTTCCTAGCTTATACTGCTTATCTCCAGTGGGAGACCCATTTGTTAGAGTACTAGAGTTGTTTGAGGTGGGTCGCAACATTTAGACCTTGCCACTAAGTAGAAGCCTTCCTGACAACGAACAGTTCTCCTACAACTTTATAGAGCATTGTATCTAATGTAAATGAAGAAAGTCCCCTTCTTTACAACAAAAAAATAAAACCCACACCACTGCAAAGGCCAGGGCCTGGCAACTTGAATTCTCTGTCACATATACCCACCATGCATACTGAGTGTTTCGTTTGTGCTATAATGAGGCCTGCTCCAACCCTGAGAGGGTTAACAAATGCATTTTCAGCAGACCTGTTTGTCACCCATAGTGACTGAAGGTGGAGAGAAGCAGCTTGAAGAAACTTATGCTGCAAGATTTCACTGAGCCCAGCAGGACCGCTCACAGAGCAAGGTGCTCATGAGGGGGCTTAGCAGACTTCCATGCACATTGCCTGATGCTCAATGAGCTAGATTTCCTTGGAAAAAAAAAAGTTAACCGTACCCTTCACTGAAACATTAAGATATATAATAAAAAGGAAAGAAACATCTGCTTGTCTTTCAGTAATTTCCCTATCTATATATTCAGCTAGAGAGTGAAATAGAAAAGCCTGCATCCTTAGAGACCGGTGTAAATCAGTCTTCGCACTCAGATGAAAATCTTTTCGGGTTCTCTAATACAGAGCAAATCTGAGCGCCAGACTTTTTTTTCCTCTCTCCTTATGATGAAGGTCTTTTGACATCCTTTAGCAAAGACAAAGGATATACACACACATCTAGCCAGCATAACGCAGCAAAACCTACCTGAGAAACCGGGCCAGTATGTTGTCCCATGCTGAGCTCTGTGAGTTAATTTAAAGCTGGCTCTAGACGCGTCTATATGAACTACAGTCCTGCGTGACTGCATAGCCATATCCAAAGAAACACCCTGAATTCTTTGGGAGTTGCCAGACCAATTCCTGCTAAGAGGTTTACTAGCCAAAAAAAGGAAGTCTAGAAAGTCTTATAGACCTACTTTTCTGGCAGGTTTAAGGCAAGAGCTCACCTACCTTCATTCAGAATCTGACCTCTTCCCATGCTGAGAGGTTTTTTTAAATAATTGGTGCATTGTGAAGCTAGTAAAAATGCAGTATGCCGATTTTAACAAGGACTGTATATGATCCATATATTATATTCAGCATCTCTTAGAGCAAAAAATAGGATAGAAAAGCTGTTACAGTTTTTCTCAGTCCATGCAATTGGGTTACTCTGCTTCTCTTCAGAGAGCCCAAATGTAGGCACAGTAGGCCAAATTGCTCCCTGGGGTTGTTTTATTTGCTTGAAGGGACAAACTTGGCCAGAAATATCTTAGGACAGACTCCAAGTACTCTGATTCTGCCTGCATTATGTTCCATTTGCTTATTTCTATGTTTTCAGTATTCATTTCATCCTTCTCCAGCTTCTTTTTCCAACTCAGCAGTTGTTACACTGAGCTGCTCAGCATTTTGCTGTGGTACAAATATCCATCCCCTGATATCTTCACACGAGTCAACAACTGAAAGGAGCAGCGGGGCTACAGCTTCATCCCCCTCCCCAAGGGAATTCAAACAACTGAAGCTGGTTTTGTGTGGGGAGAGATAGAGGCTAAGGGGGAAGGGATCTTAGGGATGCCTTTTCCAGCCTTCTCATTTTGTCAAATAAGCACCAATCTGGTACAAATTCTGGATGCTTTGTTGCCTTTTTTATTTTACTCTACTGTTGCCAGACACACACACCTCCCTGTCACCAGGCTGCAGAAATACTGGTTAGCAGCATTGTTACAACTATACTGTTCTCACCTTGTAAGCAAACTAGGTTGGAATATATTTGTTATATCGTGGTTTACTCTAGATAAAACAGAAAGCTGTGGGACAGCTTTCCAACTTGTGCAAGTCATCACGGTTCAACTGCAATTAGTGGCACTATCACATTTTATCCCTGGCGGGGGACAGGCACCCAGGTAAGCTTCTCCTGAAAAACAGCATGCAGTTTTCACACAGGTCTTGGATTTTGGAAGGATATTTAGTGGATCCAAAGAACAGGCCACAATTCAAATACACTTGAAGATACATCCGAGTCGTAACCAGGTTGGTACAAGGAAGACACATCCTGATCTGGGAGCCTGCATGAACTTACATAGTTATCACAGACTTGGTTTTCAAGTGCGTAGGGGAAACCATCTGTGTCCCCTATGCTTACCGCAACTACCAAAGGCATCTGGGTATCACCAGAGACTGGAGAAACTGATATGAAGAGGAAAAGACAGTCTTTTCTAGGAATTGCTTAATAATACACAACGAAGTTACGTTCCTGGCAATCTATCACAGATACAGGGAATGCCTCCCTTTCCTCCCCAACACTTTGAGCAAAACCAGGCTTGCCTGTATAGCTAAATCCAAGGAGTGCCTTTAGATACATTGAGCATTCTAGTTCAAGAGTGGGTTTGATTACTTGATACATAATAAATTATCCAAAAGCAACCTTTGAAGACATACAACCCCAACACTTTAAAATTAAGACTAAATTCAATTTAGAAAAATTGTAAAACAGTTTCCCTGAAATTAATCTTAAATGAAGTTTCTTGCTTGGCCTCTCGCTCGCTGCAGATAATCAATCTCGACACGACTGTGTGAGAAACGGAGGCTACTGAAAGGGAAGTGAAATTAAAGAGAGGAGCTAGGCCAGCAACATGAAAAGAGATATCTAATTATCAGCATTTTATTAGAAACAATTAACTAATATTCAATTAGTTGCCATCCCTGAAGCAAAGTGACAGTTAGGAAAACAGAAAACGAACCTTGACAAGGTGTTCATTTTCTAATAAATGGGAGATGAGGGGAATCATTTATTGGTGTTTTACCCCCGGTCAGAGCCTTGGGGCAACTCACCCAGCGTGAGGCAATGGGACTGGCTGGTTGCCAACATTAACTGTACTTATTACATTCATCCCATGCAGAACACATCCATCTCCTGCTCTGCCTTGACATCCCATTTATTCTGAGATTCATTTGTCATGTCCCCAATCACTAAAATGAATAGAAACTTTCCAGCATGATGGATTGTGATTCTAATTAGGACTAAAGAAAAGATCCACACTCAAGTAGAGCCCTTTTTCTTTTTCTTCTTATCCTAATAAAATAGTATTCCTAGCCAACTTTGAGACTAAGGTCCTTTTGTGGTAGTTGTCCACTGTAGGTCACCCAGTCAAAAAGAAACTGTAGTCCTCCCAGGATGGATTTTTCTTCCCCTAACAACTACACAAAATATTACAGAAAGAAGCCCAGACACACTGAAGACTGTGCACACACAGTTTGTTGACATACGGCTGATGTTCAGAATACCAAACTTTGGACAACATTTGTCCCTTGTTTGTCCCAGAATTTCCTTTAACAAAATGCAAGTAAACAGAAATACCCAGAATGAAGAAAAAGCTATAATTTGCCTGGAAACTATTACAACTATTGATAAATCTAATTTTTGTTAACAGTTAAATTTGCTGTCAGCATTTTAAAGTAATAGCATTAAATGAAGTGCCATTATTTCAAACTCTAAACTAAGCCTAATAGGTTTTGTTGTGCTGCCTCTCATTCTCAGCACCTCTCTCTGCAGTACACATGTCCTGATACAACAGATTTTTTTTTTAAAAAAGTGCCCTGAGATCTTTGTTTCTCATGTATCAGTACTTTCAACAATTGTGTGTTTAATATAATAATGCCATTCCTTTTCAGAGTAGCTGTAGCACATTTTCTGTTCATTTATATGTCTCTGCTGTAGAACACCACCAAACCATGACCCTACAAAGCAATCAATAGTGTCATGAGGACATCACTATTTATTTTTTTTTCAAAAACTTTTAAAGTTATGATAACATCTTCGTGGTACGTAAATAAAAAAAAAGGTAATGACACAAGCAGAGGGCCTTAACCAAGAGAGAGATTTGCATGCGCTGAAAAATCACCCATTCTAATTTGCATTTAAAAGTCAGAAGAAAGTAGATACAGTTACAAAAGAATTCAGGAATTCAGATACATGAATACTCCAAATCATTCAAATAGCCTGACAACTATTTAAAAACACCAAGGTAGGTTCACTTAGATGGACTGTAAATCTTGAGTACCAACATTCTGGTACAAAACATCTTGTATTTTGGAAGGTAAGTGTTCTGTCCAATTTCTTAACTGGACTACCTTTACATAGCAGAACATAACACTTCCATTAGCAACAATGGAAACATTTCACAGAGAGTCTGGTTTAGTACATACTATTTAAAGCACAACTATTTTTGGACAGGGAAAAGAACGATTTCCTAACTTTGCCAAATTAAAACATTTTCGATTATCCTGACATTTAACTTAGCGTTCTCTGTAAAGTTTAAATAAACTAGATGCCGAAAGAAATTTCAGTGCAAAAAAGCATATGAATTTGAAGAAAGCTTGATGGCAGACACCAGATTTCTTTTGGCAGAGCTCACCTTGGAAGTATTATGACCTGTAATAGGTCCAATTTCTCATGGCCTTGTTCAGAAGCGCTATGCCCATGCAATCATTCCCAGCCAAACACACACAGCGCGTGCATCATTCCCTATGCCACCGCTGCAGGAAGAGCTATGCAACTGCTGTTTGTAAAAGCGGTCTTCATTTGATTTTGGAGATCAAAGCCCTTGTCCCCTGCCACTTACTGCAACCAAAATCTGTATCTCCAGGTTTTCTTCTGAATATTAACCTTTACCTTGAAGCAAGTATAACTAACTTGATGTGTTGGACGTACTGTAATTTTTTTGACAATAAAAACCCTATATATAGGAACACAGAGATATTTTCCTTTCCTAGCGCTAGAAGATACACACCAAGTGTGCGTACATGCAAGAACAGCTACAGAATTTGCTATGGAAAACATCCATCTGATGGGAAGGGAAACAGGTAATTACATTATTGTTTATTCTTATTTTACAGCAAGGCTACCTATCAACTTGGTCAGGCATTTTAAAAATCCCTACTCTAAACACAGGTGCTAGTATAAACACGCAGGAAATGAGGTGGTTAGGTTTTGCTAAAAGCCCACTAATTTATGTGATGCTTTCAATGAGATTTGGCTCTTTTTTCCATACTTGGTTGAGACTGTGCTGGTACTGAACTGTTTTCCACTGAAGTACTTTCCCAAATCAGGATTTTATCATTTTTATTATTGCATTATTATTCTATGTAGATTCATGAATATGTGATGGATTCACGACAATAATTGTGTATAGGCCATTAAACTGACTCATCCGATGTCACAGTTTCTCCCATATCAGTGTATCGACAGAGACACGTCACACTCTCCCTCGCCACACCAAGACTACAAAAAGAAAGTAAGCCCATATACAGCATGCCCTCCACCCAAAAAAAGTTTAGGTGGTTCTGGAAATAACATAGAAGTGTCTGGCAGTTGCTAAAGGTGCTGGGGCCTTGATAGCTCCTGTACCGGCTCTAGCAAGTTCCCAAAGATGTACCCTTCATTATATTCCAAGAATAACACTCCTGTATAATTTAAATGAGCACTATAAATTGTCATTTAAATTGCATGAGAACCTGAGATAAGGTTGGCAGAAGATCCAGAAAGAGCCATTGAGTGTCAGATTAACACAGCAGGCAAGAGACGAAACCAGGCACTTTCTTTTCTTTTTGACTAAAAATCTTTCAGAGAGAAACTCAAAGCTTCTCTAATTCCTGACCTTTCATTTCAGTGAAGAACAAGCAATCTGCAATCTTCTACTATAATTGATCAGTGTTTAAAATGAACAAATTGCAGATTAATATAATATACTCAGGCTAGAAAAGCAAGATCTTGAAGAGCACTCTTCGAAGCAGATCCCTCGCTTCCATAAAGATGGATAATTTAATCTTTGTCATTGGCCTGTCTCTGTCAAAGAGAACAATGGATAGTCTATTCGCAATTGATGATTATATAGAAATTAATATTAGTAAAAGGTGTCCATTTAGTGTCTCACCTTCTGTGCTAAAGGTGACATCCATGATGGATGCATCCCAAGACAATGGATTTATCTTTAAAATGGAGTAATTACACAGTGGATGCATGGGTGACATAATGACATTGTGGTTTTATATTAATAAAAGAAAGAAATATTCCTTCTGAAGAAGGAAAAATATATGACTAACATGGTCATTTATGAGACTCTGGCAGCTACTTTGTAACTCCAATAAGCACTTTTGAGTTGTTCAGTTATAAATTAGAGACCTACACAGTTTAATAATTAGCTTTCACACGACAAACCCTGGTTTACAAAATTTAAGTACTCATGGACTCCTAAATTTCCTACCTTTGTACAGGGACCTTTAAAGTAAGCTACAAAAATAAGAGGTAAACCAGACAAGATTTGAGGGCAGGAATGTGACTTGACTTCCAGCTCTACCACCCGCCCCTCTGAGGGCCACCACTTCTGTTTAGTGAGCGAACATCGGTGCTCCCTCTGCTGCTCTGTGAAATCCAGCCTTGCCTCAGAGAAGCATTTGCAAAATGATCAGTCCATGCAAAAACCCTGGGGAAACTAATTTGGTACAGATACTCTACAAAAACAGGCCTCAGGTTACCAATTCAACATCCCACCGGTATTCAACAGCATCTGTTCAGAGAGTTATTTATTACTGTGCCATGCTAATGCTTGGAAAAATGGCACCTACTTGGTGCGATGCAGTTTGTGATTCCCTCACCCTTCATCAAAATGCACAATTTTGCCCATTACTAAAATATTTTTTATGTCATGTATCTGATGTTTCAGTGTGCTCCATGCTGCTGTTTTCTGAAAATTCAAAATACAATATATCATACAGAGAATTTGAAATTATCTCATTTTGAAGCTTTCTTTAGAACAGAAAATTGAATTTTGAACTAAAACCAGTCTGTCTTTATGTTGGTCCCATAAAATGTATAATTTGACCTAAAAGAGACTTATTAATTTCCCCAACTTTATCTGCAAGTATAACCAGCAAAATGAAAGTAACGCCCCCATTATTTGTACAATCCCCAGTAATCTCTGGGACTTCAAGAAGTTTAAAATGCAGTCTTTGGCAGACATTTTCACCGTTGGAATCCTTTAGATTCAGGGTTTGATGGGGATGTTTTATTTTACATACATACATGAAACCAATTTTAGTATTTTACAACCTTAAATAACTAAAAGCATACAAAAATCAGTGCTCCTGTTAGGATTTACTATAATTTTGTTCAAACGTAATATTTATTGAAAAGCTAGTAAGCGTTCACATTATGTTAAGCAAGAAGCCAAAACTCACCCTCTGCAACTTTTCTGGGGTTTCAGTGATTAACAACAGCAAACTTTAGAGGCCAAAAGCATGCAGTTCTGAAGGATAAGGAATAACAGAACGTTTCTTTTTAATAATATATCATACTTGGGTCAGTTCTCATTTATACACCAAACTGTAACAGGTCAAGAATGAATAGTAGTACTCAAGCAAACAAAAAAATGAAGTTTTCATTGTAAGGCACAGCAAAAGAAAATATTAAGCCTCTTATCTCATGAAAACCCCACTTTTTGTGTGCACCAAACTGATTGATACTCCTTAATGAACCACTGTTCAGTTTGAAGGTTTACCTACGCAGTCAGCCTTTACAACACACTTCTGAAACTGTTTTCTCTGGAGAGCTCCCATTCCCAGCTCCTAAATTCTATTAAAAAGGCAGCTAAAAACATTAAATACTTTCCAACTTCTACTTTCCTATTAACCCACAGCTACAGCCGCCACAGGGATTTTAGGAGTTAGGCAGTGAGATGGGAGTGGACGATGAAAAACTACATTATGATGTAGTCTGCAGTTTGAAGGCATTTGAAGTCTAAATTTAAGAAAAGAACAAATACTGGCTTTGAGTTTAAAGCAAAGATTCAATACCATTTTTCTTTTTAATTTGAATTAATTTGCTGATCCGTGCTTCATAAATTTTCCTTTCAAGGCTGACTGTTAATTTATTAAAGGACACATCCTCAACTGCTGAGAGAGCCGATGCTTCCAGCACCAGTTAGGCATTCAGCCACCTCTTCCCAGGTCGTCAGGCTAGAAGCTAATCACTAAACCCATCAGATTACTTCAGTTTTTGGACTTGGTAGACAGAGATTTCCCTACAGGTTTTTCCTGAAATGCAGTTCAGGAAGAAAAATATGTAGCAAGACCAATAGGAGTCATTTTGTGTTTCTCCAAACTAATTTTCACTTTCTTCATGCAAAGAAACTTAAGTAAAATCTGAAATATTATCTAGAGATGTCTCTTCTACTTTCAATCCATTATCCTATTAACGCCAGCCATTTAAATGCCAAGAAGTGGTTTAAGTCTTTAAAAGAGATGCTCAGCGATAGAAACTAGGAAGCAATTTGCAAAGACAATTCTGTTAGGATTATGAAGATTATGAACTACAAAATACATCCAAATAAAATGGTTTGTACAGATGTAAGCAATAACTAAAAGGACCATACCAAAGCTATATAAGAGGCATTGAGTTATCTGGAGGAATACATGAACAGCTTATAAATTCTGGTTAAAATTATGCTGCTGCTGCTGCATCATGGCCTAATGATGCAGGAAAAACTGTGCCATTAAGTGAGAAGAGAGGAACACAGCTTTACAGTAGGGAGAAATCTACTTATCTGAAGGATCAGCCAAGGTTGAACTACAACAACTGTAGGAAAACCAAGAGATGAAATCCAGGACTGGATTATTACCACTTTTTTTCCTCACTCCCCAAGTCTCTCCTTCCCCAGAAAATGAAGAATTTTGCTCCCAAACCACAATCATACGTATTTTCAGAAGCAGCCCTCTTCTCAAAGCGATCCCAGAACTTGGAGAGGTACTAGTGACTCCACACAAGTGTTTCTTATATATGAAGTTTTATATGCCCAGTGCCAAAGGCAAGATTTCAACATTTAGAAAGTGGAACCAAGGTTAAGGCTAGGATTCTGAAACCTAAGGAACTTAGGCTTTAAAGCTCTGTTGAATCAAATTAATTCAATTTAATGATAATGTTAAAAGGATCCTCCTCAAAACATCCATTATTTTCAGAGTATTGTTCTACCTGGAACCTATTTTCTCCCCTTTAAGCACTCTGACCAGAAGGCACCATTTCAATACCAGACTTTCAAGTATTTCTCACTTTTGCACCACACATACGTGACTTGACTCTGCAGCCTCCAACCATGATTTCATGTTTACTGAAATGTTTGTTTGTTCTTCCCGCTTCCAGTCACAAGAAAATACAAAAATTGCTTGGAGAAAACTGATTATTTCTTATTTAAATCTAATATTCTGCATTTTAATGAACTAGTCATCATATGAAGACTGAATTATATGACTTGTGTAAATGACATGTTTTTGCAAATGTTTCTGGTACAGCTGGTAGGATGTGAAGTGCCTAGAAGACCCTGCTTTTTCTGTATGATTGGACTGTAAAATTTATGGACTTTTTACAATCTAAACCAGCTTTGTTTTATTTGCAACATCAATCCATCAAAAAAGACTGATCTATAGCTCATTTTTTTACGGGATTTTATTCTTACCCTGTTTTCCACTGCAAAGGGAAAACCAGTACTGAAATGCATGTAAATACTCGGGATTAAGAGAACAGTGCAGACCCTGTTCTCTGAGGTGAGTTATGGAGCCTGGCGTGGTGCAGAGGTGCACTTGCCACAGAAGAAAGCAAGAACTTTGTTTTCCCCTTCATGCTCCATGACCACCACAGTCCATTTGGATATTTGAGGGCTGAATATTTTGAGGACCTTCCTAGCACTGGCCAAACACAGACTAACCACATCCTCCAAACTACAAAAATCCATGGTGCTGCTTCTTCCACTTGGACAAACTCCTTGTACAGTGCAGGTCCTTTAGCTTTCAGAAGCTGCCTACGCCAAGTCCACTTCATTTGGAGCTTAGGTCTGGTGCACAAACACTCACCGTGCCCATTCCCAGAGAACTAAAGGTCTTTGGCAACTGTGGCTGGACACGTAGCTACTTAAGTCACACAACTGGTTCAAGCTGCCTCAGTATGTTCAAGAGACTACAGGCTGCTCCCACCTTGGCTTTATATCGCACCCAGTCCCTTATAATAGCACAAAGCACTTTACCCTAGTGTAATCAACAAAACGGGGCCTAATGCTATTTAAACACAGGGCCTGGCTCTTTTCTAAATTCTATTTTCAGCCAAAGACAGCCACTGGGAAAAATCCAGTCACTGATGAAGTTCTGCAGTCTCATTTTACTCACTGCCTTCAAACGTTTTAATAAAGTTGTAGTTATCGCAAACATTTGCCCCACAGAGACTTTTCTGCTTTGAAAAACACCAGAGTGCTCCCAGGCTGACTCTTATCCTGGTATTTCATATAAACACACAAAGTGCAATCTGTGACACAGCACCAAGGGTCTTTTAGAGGTCTTGTGCCATGTTGAAATAATTATAAAAAAAAATTGGCAAGAAAGTAACACATGACAGTTTTATATATTTCAGAGATACCTTCTGCAGAACCCTGAGAAAGAGTCCAAACAAAAAAAAGGATTACATAAGTCTATATAAAGAAAATCTGATTTTTTTTATTTTTCAAGTTTTCATAATGATTACTTCTTCATCATTATGAACGCTACAAACCTTTGTGTAGTTTCTGATCTAAGCACCATTATCCTATTATCATTAGCAGATTGCCATTCCCAGGTTACCACCACTGACAATTTTTTTTAACGTTCCAGGCACACCAGATACAATTTGGCATAATTCCCACTGACCTCACCTTAGCAAAGGTAAAGCTAGAAAGAAAAAGCATCATCCTTTCTCAGTTCCTCTTCCCCAGCCCCATTATTAGAAAAATCAAGCCTGGCATCCTTGCTGCATCTAATAGCTCTGTGCTGTTAGTTTTGGTTTCTTCCTTCGAAACTGAATCTTTTCACACATCACAGCCACACACTGCAAGTTCTTTTTGTCAAAATACCGTGTTTTACCTACTTGGCTGCAAATAGTCACTGCCAAATGAGTTGCCTGGCCCTGGTGTCAGGGTTTGACGCTAACATCTTCCCAGACAGACGACCTCTGGGTTAGGAGCTGCACAGCTTGGCTCTGCGTGTTCCAGTGCCTGACCCACAGCACCTGCCGCCTTTGAGGAGGCCTCCCCATGGCAAGGGCAGTCTCCAGAGGGTTGGTTCTGGCTCGCAATTCAGTATGTCACTGGAGAAAACCAGAGCATTCAGATAACAGTCAGACAAATGCTTTTTCTAGGGAATGGCAAACAGATTAGTTTAACGGTCTCCACTTCTGATTTGCAAACATCAATATATTTCTCAGTGGAGATCCAGATCGCAGAAAAAGTATGCTATGAATTTGTTATTTTAGTTATTTTTTGTGAGCTCCCTAGTCATGACCCAGACCAGACTGAAAGCCACCAATTAGATGTTGTATATCATAGAATCATTAAGGTTGGAAGAGACCTCAAGGATCATCCAGCCCAACCGTCCCCCCACCACCTATTACCCACTAAACCATGTCCCTAAGTACCACATCCAACCTTTCCTTAAACACCCCCGGGGACAGGGACTCCACCACCTCCCTGGGCAACCCGTTCCAATGCCTGACCACCCTTTCTGAGAAGAAATTTCTCCTCATCTCCAACCTGAACCTCCCCTGGCCCAACTTGCAGCAGTTCCCCCTTGTCCTGTCACTAGTTATCTGCGAGAAGAGGCTGACCCCCAGCTCACCACAACTCCCTTTCAGGTGGTTGTAGAGGGCAATATGTGTATGTATATACATGTGTGTGTATATATAATCTTGTGAGCAAATATTTTCACAGACCGGAAACTTCAAATGCAAACAAACCACTAAGCCTGTCCCAAAACCTGAAGTAGGGGGTAATTAGCTTGGCCTAGACATCAGCGTTTCAGATTTTAATTCCTAAGAATAAAAATATCCCTGTTTCTCAGTGAAAATTAATCTCTCATCCCAGTTTCAGTACAAAAAGACTTAATTCAAAAGTTAAAGTATGAGTTAGTTGGGAACACAGAACTCTTAAAACAGGTTTGAGCCTCCCAACTCAGATCTTCATGAAACTCTAAATGCCCGAACAGCTTCGCAGTTGTACAGGCTGAAACCAGAAAGTGAACATTGCACAATGGAAGGAAAAATAAGGTATTTTATATGGGACAGATGTTAAGATGTTGCTTTTTTGGCAGTCTTTTCTCCTGTGATCATGTTTGCTTTTATACCGAGCGCCAGGCAAGCCAGCCTTTCTGAATATTGCTCAAAGCCCCTCCTCGGCCTACTGCTACATCTGCCATCCAGAACAGTCAGCACCTCGGCAACTATCCATCCGAGTCATAAAAATTCACATATTTCACATTTTCAATCCCACCAGAATGTACAAGTTACATACAGATGGTTAGAGGAACCCAACAAATGAGACACCCAGGGCAATAAACCAGAAAGCAAACAAACCCCTCAAGAGACACGTTTCTTTTCGCCACTTTCAGAGCAATTTCCCTACCCTTGAAGCTTTGTATTTTAGTGGATGTGATTACATACACAATGCAAAGCCATACATCGATAAGAGAAGTAACCCTTGAAAGACAATACTGGGTTAGCTGATCGAGAGGAAGAAAGTGGACAGTCTTTTGGATACCCATTCATCTCCTGATAGTTTATACCTTTGAACTGAGTTACAGCACTGCTGATATCCAGGTGAAGAGGATACTGAACTCAGGGTGAAACGTATATGGTAGGAACTCGACGCTGATCAGAGCGGTGACAACCTGTAAGTGCCCTTGCCAGTCATCTTCGATATTTAGACCCAGATCAGTGTTTGGATACAGAACCAACAGGAGCGTAAGGATGCTGAAGTGAGATCACCTACACAGAGATTGCCTTCCTGTGCCAAAAGAGCTGAAAGGCTACACATTTTTTTGGCTACTTGTTCAAAATACACCTCATTTGCTGCACTTTGGGTCATAATAAAGCGGTACCTGTGCAGTCTTTAGACCTTACAGCTTCACAACCATGTTAATGATGAAAAGTGCTGTAATCAACCCTGTAAACCTTATTTACATCCACTTTGTTACTAGTTAGACAAGTTACTGGTTTACTTGATGATGATCACTCGATATAGTGTTTGCATCGCTCAAAAAGGCACATCAACTGGTACTTCTGTGAAATCAGTGGAAATCCTTCTAACACAGAAGAGAAACCAACCAACTGCTTTGGGTAAAACCTGCAGCTCACCATCCAATTTTACTTTTTCTAGTTGACTGTCTTAGCATGCGATTACAGAGACAGGGCAGGGAAGAAGAAAAGCCATGATTGTGTGTGGAAATGCAATAGGTACAATTAGACGGAAGGAAACTTTCAGATTTGTAGCATTTGGGGAAGGTGCAGTCCCACTTTACTGGTTCTTTTCAACTAGACTGCCTGTACAGAAACCGAACTTCAGACGAGGCATAGACCCACGCAGTCAGGGTTTAGCAGCAGCTCAGATGAAAATGAAAGCTACGTGCAAATATTCATTCTAGTTGCAATGGGGAAATAAGATTTCTTTTCCCAGTGATCCCCCAAAAGCCAGAAGGGTTTCTCCTCTGAGGACCAGGTGACCATCCTTATGTTTGACTTGTTAATAAAAATACTAAAGGCTTCATATAACTATCAGTTGTAAGCAAACCAATGCAGTTAACATTTCAAGTATATGTTTGAGACATGACCTGAATGTTATCACAGTCAAATCTGCTGAATGTTATCACAGTCAACTCTTATGTTTCCATTTTCAGTTAACTTTGATATAGAATAAAAGACATGAGCACATAAATACGGAAGCGTACTATTAAATCCATAAAATATTATGCTCGCTTTTGGCTGGGTAACATCATGTGCAAAGCTATAAAAATTGAATTAAGACAAATTTGAAATGCTTTTTGTTTTTCTGTTGTTTTAATTTCCATTTTTCATGTTTTTTCCAAAGGCTGGTTTTAGCCCATTACACACAATATCTGTCTGTTTCTTGCCCTGTCAATCATTTGGCCATATATTTTACTGTTCATTGATTCTAGCAGATCTTAAGGCTTTGTACTACGCAGCAAGCAATATGAAATATATTTGTTGATCTTAAAAAAAAATAAATAAGTCTTTCATAGGCTTGTGCTCTAGTTAAACCAGAGATATAAGTATTAAAATTTCTGCTAGCTTTGTGCAGCAGGACACAGTACGGGAGTTTTTCAGACACTAATGGCAAGCTGGTGGCAAGCCCTGCAACCATTACCCCCAGCAGATCAAGATTTTTAAACACGTCACTTCTTTTTCAGTCATTAGTGTCTTCTTAAAACAACATCATGCTTTGTTTTCTTGATCAAAGCCACAGACTTAGGAGTTTGAAAATAAATTTCACTTTGGTGTTTTCCTTTCAAAACACGTCAGTCTCAGGAGCAGGCTAATCTTTAGTGATATATTATGATGGATTGCGCTTACCCATGCAAATTGTCTAGATAGACAGTTTGCCACTCATTAAAGGGATTATTCTCTCACACACACACTAACACCACATGTGTGCTCGCACACGGGCAAGAGCTAGATGGACCTAAGTGTTCACATATGAGTCTTGAGGAAACGCTGCTTTCCCTGGATGGATCGCAAGGTTGGGATGGGAGCAGTGGTTTGGCTCAAGCTTAGGAGACACCATTCCACAGCCATCTTACACCTGGGATACCTCCAGCGCTTGCCATGTGCTTTACCACAGGCTACGCAGACACGCTGAACTACTCTGGGATAGCAAATTGCGGCTCTGAAGGACTGTCTTTGCAACTCATTGCATCTGTATGACCTTCTCATCCATTTCCTACCTCAGTAGCTGCATTTATAACACCTTCACACACAGATTATTATTTACTAAAGCACTTCTCCTCATTTCTAGGGCATGAACATCTCGCTTCTGGACTTCAGGGGGAGTTTAGTTTGAGTAAAGGCACAGTATTACCTTATGACTGCTTCAACAGCTGAGGTATTTCTCTTCTAATATATTACAGCTCTGACTTAGTTAAAAAAAATGGAAAAATTTAAACTTCCCATATATTTGCATAATTTAAAACATCTTTATTTCCTGTTGGTTTCCTCTTTTCTAAGGTATACAAAAGAAAGACTCTACATGATGTAAATTAGGGCAGAGTTTGATATTCCAGAAAAAGGTAGAATCCTTCAGCTGGGGAAGGAAAAAAGCTATCAGTGAAATTACTAAACACAGCTGATCTCCTGTTAAATCCCTATGCAGTCATATTAGAACAAATACCCGATTAATTATATTCTTGTGTGCTGTGATCCAGAATACTTTATTTATCGCCTTAAACTGCATCTACAGCTAGACATCTAATGAGCAGTAGCTTTTCCCAGTAATACAGATAATCTCTTTGCAGAGAATTAGTTCTTGGAAAGTGGAGATGCACCTTTCCTCAAATTCCATTTTATACTTTCAATTCCCAGGGGAACGTGGAGTGGATCATAAGGAAGGAAGGGAAGAGGGAAAGACAGATTAAGGATGTTACAGTAATATTCTTTTGTTCAACATCTGCATGCTAGAGAGATTACACAATCTTCAGCAGATCAGCAAAAGAAGATTTGAGGTGACTAGTGTTAAACCTTCTGAGCAGCTGAAATACTCCACCTTCTTCCTCACTGTGCCCCTCAACCTTTCCAGGTCCACAGCTAAGAAATATTCCAAATCCCACCTAGCTACTAGGTTATTCTTTCCATCTTTTAAAAACCACTGAACGCCATACACCCATGACCTTGGAGTAAACACAATGTAAGCAGCAGAGTCTCTCAAAAAGATGCAACACCTGCTGGGAGAAGACAAGGGCCTCTCTTCTCCCCCCAATGAGATCAAGTAAAATTCCACAAAGCACAGCTAGCATCTTTTTCTTTTGCATCATAAAACCAGAATATTTAACACAGAAATACAAGTTTCTGAGATTCTCATGAGCAATATAGTTCATCCAGAAAATGGAAAAAGGTTGAGCTCATGAAATCAATGGAGGAGCCCCACAGCTTATTTCCCCACTACACAGTGAACATGGAGACAACAATGTTTTATAGTTCCTAAAGAAAGAAAGGTATATCTGACACTGCACAAATGTGGGATAACACTGACCAGCAGACGTTTATTGTGTTAAAACAAGTTTTCTATGATAGTCACGATGAAACAGATCAGCCGGCGCTGAAATGCTAAGGAACACTACAGCTCCCATTTGCCCGACACCTGATGCTACAGGCAGGGGGCTTTGGTTCACGTACCAAGAGGCACGTGAATTAATATGGGATGTCTCTTCTCTCCATCACATCTAATATTAATTTGCTTGCTTGCTCCATATTCTGTGTTTACAGCAACATAACTGGTCTGAACAGCACACAACAGCACAAGGAGCTCACAACTCATAATCCTCTAATGATTATCAGTCCAGCAATAAAACTTCAAAGGTGGCTGGGCTCAGGCCAGTGAAGACACGTCAGCGCAACTTGCTTTCCTCCTAGGAGGCTCCTCCGAGCCCTGCCAGACTGCAGAGCTGGCTGCCCAGTGCAGCAGCCCACCCTGACAGAGATCAATACATCCCACAGCGAAACACCCAAACATTGCAACAGAAGGATATTTCTATTTATATTTATCTCTATTTCTATTTATATTTTATAATCATAACATTTTTTAAATACCAGGCAACTGTTGGATACAAAAATACAGCACAAGCTTTGCTGCTGACTGTGTGATTCACAAGGTCTTGCTCAGCCTGCACAAGTGCATTACAAGAATGCTGGGAAGTGAAAGGAGAAGATTATCCACTTCACCTCTTTAATAAGGCAGAGGCATAAAAATTGCATTCCAAACGTTTGAACAAAGCAAGATGATGGAAAATGACTGTATGATCGGGGTAAATCTTTCTCTTGCTTTCACAGCTGTTGAGAGTCCCTGACACCACCAGCGGTGGTAGGGCTGGGCACGTGGAGGGGACAGGCTTACGCAGGGCTCACCTGTATGCTGGGACCATAAGGACATCTGTGAAGAAAATGGGAATTTTTATGTATCACTGCAGCAGATCAGGCCGTAACACACCAGCATAGTGACCCCACTTTCTTTAATAAAAACAGAGCCTTGAGCCTTCTAAAAAGCACACCAGGCATGCCCTGCAGAGAGGCAAGATTGATTTTATTACTTGCCTCTGAATGTATTGATTATATTTTTAAAGCGTATAATAAAGTCTATTTCTACTAAGAACAAATTCCCAAAGATTTACCTTTCAAATAGCTCTTTTGCTAAATTTCTTGTGATTTCATATTTGCCACCTAGCATGTCACATCTGATTAAAAAAAAAAAAGGGGCTACGTTGACCTGATGTGGTGTGAAGCAATGAGAGTCAATTTGCTGGGCATCACTGAGACATAATGTGGAGGAATACCAGGTCGATCTGCAGAATGAATCAAAATGCCTAAGCTTTCTCTTTTGCGATATCTGCAAATCGCTGAATAATGTGGTTCACTGACCAAGTGAATTATTTTCAAGGAGTTTGTCACATCTTTAATTACAAGATATGTAAAGATGAAATGGAAACACGTTGTGCATATTTCTTTCTGGCTGCTGAACTTTTCTTATGGAAAAGTACCTGTTTTTATTAAACTGTCTCTAGAAGGCATAAAATGTACAAGATATAGGTTGACAATATATTTCTCAATGCATATAACTTAGCAGCTGAGCAACCTTATAAGGTATGGATCAAGCATGTATACATATTGTACCTACACAAAGCTACACATGCATAAAAATACAAATACGCAGAAAATAGATTTCTTCCCATTACGAATGTTTTTCAATTTAGGCAGCATACCAACAGTATTACACTGTTTCTCTTGCAACTCGGAAGACTCAAAAAAAAAATTCACATCAGGTCCTCTTTACTAAACATTTATGTGCCCATTATGCTTCAAAAATCAGGAATTTGCATGCTGACAATGATTATGTAAATGCCCTGTTTTGAGAATCAGGTCCCAGAGGATTCCCCAGCTGAAAGCAATTCTCCTTTAAAGGTTTCATCATGGTCCAAATCAGTGGATCTTAAGACACCATTTTCAGTAATGCAATAAATACCTCGTTAGATGATTGCCGTTTGCCTGCCTCTCCAGCAGTGAGCCCTTCTTGCTTTGCAAGAGCAGCCCCCAGTAAAGGGTCTCTGTCTGCCGACTTTGAAGGGTTGCGGTAGATGACATGCGTGTTTTAAACCTCACTCTGGGTGAAATGTTGTGGTCTTGACTCAACTGACCAAAATTCAGAGCTGACCCTGCTCGGAGCAGGAGGTGGGTCTAGACATGACCTCCTGAAGTCCCTTTTAACCTGAATTATTCCATGATCCTACAATCCTCAAACAGCTGAGCCCTCCAAGCTGGGGCAGACATGCTTCAGTAACACATCTAATAATATTCTGGCCTCACTCTGGGCAGCTGGACTCTTTTGATCATTTAAGTCAGGACTGTGAGGTTTTATCTAAAGTGGAGATTCAAAACATGCATGCGATAACGGTTATTGAGGCGTGCCTTAAATTTGGCACCAAATATTGTGAAGGAAACATGATTTCTCGGCACCTGTTGTTAGAGGTGCTGTGCTTGGAAAAGCCAGTAACTTGCATCAAGGTTTTATCCTAACCTAAATGCTTATAGCAAAATAGATGAAGATGCAAAACACTGCTTAGTTCTGCGTAACTTTGGCAACGTGCTCAAATTCACATCGTAAGAAAAAAAAAAAAGCTGATGCAACAATCATGGGCTTTTTCCATACTTAAAGCACCTAAGTGAAAACGTATCTCTGAAATTCAGCCTACTTCAACAGAAAGACCATAAAAAAAATTACAGGACATAAGAGTGAATTATGAAACTGTAAACTGCTATGCGTTAATTTGACTGTTGTATTATGAAATTCCTTTGTTCAGGTAGCCAGAACTTGGAAGGGAAGCACAGCACCAATCCAGCTCAATCCACAGACTGAATGAATCCCCATCACTTTTGGTTCTATACACCTGCAATCTCTGTTCATGGGAATGCAGAATCTAAGTGGTGTGCTGCAGTTATTAAATGCATTTCCCTGCTATTCCTCTCACTTTAAAATAGATATATAATTTTTAAAAAAAAATAGCAAACCACTACTGAAACACTGAACTCCTGTTTTGAAGTGAACTAAAAGACCAAGCTCAATCAGCCTTTCTGCTTCTGCAACTGCTTTCTCTTCCTTCACAAACGCCCAGTGCCACAGACCAAGTTCTTACACGGGCTTCTGCATCACCACCTGGAGAAGCGCATGTCCAGCAACCATCACCGCGCAGGTCTGCCAGTACAGACTGCGCGTGATTGACTGCGAGGAAACAGCTCAGCACTACCTTGTACCTTCACAGCCTGTCGTTGCTTCAAACTGAGGTACACCTTCAAAGCACATCTTACACCACATCACATCAAGAACAAAATAAATACAGAGTGCACACAGACAACCAGGTTCACCAGGTACACACCAGCTAGGTGCAATATGCTTGGGTCCAGTTACATACGTAACCATGCCCGTAAAGAGCTCAGCGTAGCCTCATGCTTGTGTACATCCTATTCAAACAATTACATCGTAACATTTGCAGAGTGCAATTAGGTTAACGCCAGCTTGAATACGCCTGGAGCTGGCCTGCAATGATGCCATGCACAGTGCAGGCACCATGCTTTCCAGGAACACCTCAGTAGCCAAGGATGGACACCCTGCCTGGAGCGGGGTCCTTAGGAAAGCTTTGGGCTTGCAGCCCATATGAAGCCCATAATGAAGCACAGAGATTGCATTAAGCAATAGAAAAGAGATTGCGGGCTTTATTTCTGAAGCATGTCATACTGTCTCTGAGTAAGGATAGCCAGCATTAAGCATTGCAGCCAAAGACCCCAGAAGTCAGAGAGCAGCAGGACAGCGTAGTGACAACGTAGAATCATAGAATTATAGAATCTAGTCGAAGAGCATCTAGTTACAGATCAGAACAGACTTGCTTGGTGTGCAGCCCACCGTACTGGTGTGCAGCTCGGCCCCGTCCCGGGACATGAACAAGAGCACACCATCTCCTTGTGTGCTCTGATTTCTTTTGGAAAGAACCCAAGGTGCAGAGAGGCAGGAAACCACAACACGCTCCCAGAGGTGCTGCAGTCTGGATGGGCAGCGGCCCAGGATCACAGGGCTTACCCAAAAGCCTGCGCGTCCCTCTGCGCCGGCACAACCACGTGGACCCGGTGCTATTTCAAGGAATCCTTCTATTCCACCAGCTGCTGCTACTGAGGTCTGAAACTGAGACCCAGTATGTGATCTCATGGATGAGTGCAAAGCTCACAAGCTCTCATGTCTTAACAGAGGAGAAGAAAGGCTGTTTAGTTGTGCCAGAATAAATGAAGTGCAAAGGTAGCTGGGATGCCTCTTGAAGCTGTTTAGTGCTGGCAGTCAATTTGAATCACTCTGAAGAAAAGCTTAAGATTTCTTAGGGAAAGTGCTACGCCTCAATGACTTTAAACTATTTCTGTGCTTCTGTGATCCTGGGCTGCTCTGCATTGCGAGGAAATGGACTGGCTGCTGGTTTCCTGCACACGGCAGCAAGAGGATTTTTCCCCAAATGGACGTGGAGCTTTTCAGCCACTCTATGCTTCTCCTGCAGCCTAGGCGCAGCCTGCGAGGGGCAGGAGCAGGGGCGAGGGGCTCGCCTGTGCTGTGTTACGGCAGTTTTTCAAAAGGGTCATCTGGAAATATCACTCCAGCTGTGCTACTGCTGTGTTCAAACATGGAAAAAAAAGAGAAGAAAAAAAAAAACCCAATAGTGTGTTGGACAGTGACCAAGTGTTCAGACAAATTCATACTTTATCATTTAAGGACAATTTTTCAAAACTGTTGCAATGTTTGTCTGCCAGGAAACTAAAATAATCTGTTTGGAGAAGACTGCTGGTCTACATTTTAAAATTCAGATTTATAACAAATAACCAAGCCCTAGAAGAATACAAGCTTGTAGCTATTCATTTAAGAAATTAACCAATTAATACTTTTTCTTTTTAATTCATCTGTGTAAAACCTCTGGGTTTGGGTCCTACCAGCTACACATTGGACTCAGTGAGACAGCAGCATAACTGCTTTGAAAAAGTATCGGTAAGTACTAAAATAACAAAAAGTCAGTCCCTCTCCGTGCTTCAGTCCACATACACTTCAGGAATTTCTGTAGGACATGATGCAAAAGCAATTTCAAAGAGAAGAACAATACAAACACCTCTGTCTCAGTCTTCAGAGTGAGCACTAGTAACAATAAAAAGCACCCTCTCCTCCTCAGAAACAAACAGTTAGTGGGTAAAATTAATTGTCATCAATAACGATCTGTCAGATACACTTCCTTCTTTCTTCCGTCCTGTAACTCATTTGTAAAATTAACAGCACCACATACACAGCCTCCTAGAGAAATAATTGATCCCACTGCCCTGGATAGAGGCTGCTTTAGTGGATGCTGGCAACGATTACAATTTCATGCATGTTATTTCCGTTTGCAGAAGGCTGACGCCAATGCACACATGCAGGCTTATGTGAGAACTTCCACTGTAAAAAAAAAAAGAATTAAAGAAAACAAACCAGAAAAGTTATCATACGATGTAAGATTTGTTGATTTCTTTGCCACCTTTTGTGCTAGAGAAAATAAACCATCAACTCAGTCAACATATGCTACCAATAAGTTGAGCTAATTAATGACAGACTACTGAGAAACTGAGAAGCATTCCTTATCAACATAGGAAAGATGACCAAGTTGGCTTCTGACATTTAAAGTTTCTTGTAGGAAACCACCTAGCCAGGCAGAGCTACAAACCCTGCCATCCTTCAGAAAGAGGAGGAAGAAACACACCCCCGTAACATTAGTTCTACTTCAAGTAATGCCAGCAGGACTCATAAGAAGGTATGTTAACAGAATAGAATAGAATAGAATCATTAAGGTTGGAAGTGACCTCAAGGATTATCTAGTCCAACCATCCCCCCACCACCTGTTACCCACTAAACCACGTCCCTAAGTACCACATATAACCTTTCCTTAAACACCCTCAGGGATGGTGACTCCACCACCTCCCTGGGCAACCCATTCCAATGCCCAACCACCCTTTCCGAGAAGAATTTTCTCCTCATCTCCAACCTGAACCTTCAGCTTTTGTGTGAAAGCAGCACCCCACCTTCACTTAGCTGAAATGGATTTTCTTCCCAATGTTGGAAGCGCAAAGAAAAAAACCAAAAAAACCCACACCAAACAAAAACCCAAACCAAAACAAAAACAACCAAGACCACCACAAAACCCAAACATTAATCCAAAGGATTTTTCCAAAGGTTGAGAAAAGATAAAGATGATTTGTATTTAATTTGTACCCAGTCTGCCAACCAGCACAAGTACCTATTGGCTTCAACGTTGCTTAAAACCTGTACATGTCTAGATGATTTGTGGTGAACAACAGCACCTGACATGCTAACCTGGAAGCTATGCAAGTCAGTTACGTACAGGTACGGCAATCCTGTCCTTATTAACCATGCAAAGCTCTTGCCAAAAAAAAAAAAAAAAAAGTACAAGCCATTTAATTAAAATGGTTGTATCCCATCATCCAGAATCTCAGGTTTACAAAGTGAAGATTAAAATCAAATTAATGGAGTCCTATGGCTGACTTGCCTTCCCATGGTTTGTCAGCACAGCTAAGAGATCCTCTCTCCCTGCAAGCGAAGGCATTGTTCCCAGTTCCCACATCTAAACCTCTGGTACAGAAAACTGCCATCAGCGCTGCGTAAATCTGTGGTGAAGAGATTCATTACGGTACCAAGATGTTGCAGGCATTTAAGAACTTGTTTGGGACAATTTTGTTTGTTTGTTTTAAGGGAGAGATGCAACAATTTCAGAACAAAGGTCTATTAATATATATCAGTCACCATCAAATCACTGGCCATCCAAGATTCCTGTTTCCTCTGGCTTTCAGTGAAAGGAAAGCATTAACTCCCCAGCTTTGCCTTTCTCTGTCTCCTGAAACAGTAGTACTAACAAAACTGGAACTATCATTCTGGAGTGCAGGGAAGTAAAGTAATATTAAAACCAGCTTTCTCTGCACAAGGTAACGCACATGACTTCTTTCAGGGAAGGATTAACTTCTTTATGTTCAAAGAAAACTAGGGCAAGCAGAAATGCAAGCATGGAAATCTAAAAATATTCTCTTAGTCCACAGAAAAGTAATTCTACATAAAGTCTGTGGGATGAGAAGTAGAACATCTCCAAAAGAAACTTGCACATATCGGAGACATGGGAAGAAATACTTATTTAAAACAGAAGTGTGGCGTGAAACCCATAGCTACATTACAGTGAAAAATAGTTATGACTATTAAAGGAAAAGAGGGGACATAAAAATGACAGGAGACTTTCTTAATATTGAGTTTTAGGTGGAGATGCAAAGACAAAGTCCATAACACTCAAAGGCTCACATACGTATCACCCTAGGCAGTGGCTGGAAAAGCAACACACAGATAATGGATCTCTAACGTTCCAGCTGACATACTGGGGAAAGTAAACTATTCAGGAGCGAACAATGCCAGGCTGAATGTCTCATTAGAATTAATATCTCATCCCATGAAAAACTCACTTCACCCAACACATTCTTTCCTCTGGGCAGACAGAGGGTTGCAGGGTAAAGCGGACTGGAAATGATGGTTCTCACCACAGACTGACCAGTTGGGATTAACTTGGAGCTTTATGCAACTCAAGACTGAGTTTTGTCACAAAGGAAAACCGTGTTCTGGTTTTAATATCTGTGTAATTTCTAGTTTAATAGTTTTCCCCTTGAAATAACTTTTCAGTAGATTCCTGGAGCAGGTGTTATCTTTCCTCCATAAACCTTGAGATAATGTAACTATAATGATTTTCCAAATAAAAAGTGAAAGGCTATCAGGACAAATATCTCCATTTTTATTCCATTGAGATATTATGGTGATGGTAATAATTCCACAGAGGAATTACTTAGAATACACACTGAGCTCTGACCTGACCCAGCTATAACTCAGATGATACCTTTCCTAAGTTGGAAGAATTTATTTTCATTTTCAACTGAGCTCATCTAATCAAAATGCTTCATTGTGACAAAGAGTTCATTGTTCCTGTGCAAATTGCAGTTACCACGAAGGCCCGCTATTAAGAACCAGACACCGCTACAGCAAATTCAGCCAATGGGGAGCTCAACTTGGGAAGAGAATTTTCAGATAAGCAAAATAAATAGTACACTACATTTTGTTATTAACAAAGCATACATTTAACACCCCCTGATGGTAACTGCCGGTATTAATTCAACACTAATAAGCTGCGGACATAGAACTTAAGAGTGGAACACCACCTACTCCTAAAGTCTGCCTGGTGCAGTATGCTGTAACCCAGATGGCCAAGGGACCCAATGCAAGGCTGGTGGAGAGCCATAATGTGTTTTATCAAATCAGTTTTGGGGAAAACACAAGATTTTCTCAAGGTCAGGACTTCCAAGTTTTTACATGTGCAAAGACATGTCTGTATCCTGCAACTACATCAGTCAGTTTAAGAAAAGACATTACCCTTTCCTATAAGCACTGTCTTATTCAGGGCGTTACCATACCAGTACTCTGGAAATGAGGGCTCAGTTCCAATCACCTGCCTCGCTGGATCATTCAGGCCAACGCTTTTAACACTACCTGGGCACCAGTGGCCTACCAGCACAAGAAAATATATTTTCCTCTGGAAATACTGTTTAAGTCAGCATCCAAATTAGCCTTAAGGTGAAAATCCATTAGAGTCCAGCACTGGCAAGAGTAACTCCAGCAATATCTGACAGGAGAAAAAGAATGGCTATTCAGAAAAAGAGGAAGATTACGGACTTTATTCTTCTTCGGCTATTGATTAGTCCTCAGATATACAGATAGACAACACAGAGAAACCTAGACTGATAAGAACTGACCTATTTGCATCCAAGGGAACACAATGGTAGTTGTTTCTGCAATATGGCATATACAGAATTGCTTATAGACAGCCACAGTGGAGGCCTGCTGCAGACACATGGCAAGAGACAGGATTAACAGACAGAGCATGTACTTTTTCCTGCTCAAATGGTACATCCAAGTCACATTTTTGTACTACTGAAAAATAACTTAAGTTATGATCTGAGCAAAAGATTTCATTCAACAACACAACCACAGCTTTTTTTTAAAATAACAAACCCAGTTTTTAGAACTTGACTCTTCTCTTTAGAAGACCAGGGTATGAACAACCATACATCTCCAAATAATAATTGATGATAGCGGAAAGAAGAAAGGTGAAGAGTTATGCCCAAATCTGCAAACCAGGCTCACAGCAGGGAATACGCTTCGCATTCTCTGCTTATTCAATTATTAGCATGTAATTACTAGTTGGGTAGGGCAGATCTGCCTGTCCTCGTCCCAGAGGAGACAGGAATGTTACTGGGCTGAGATCATTCTGACAAGGTGACTCACTCCTCCTTCAAATCAGATCAGTCCAAGCAGACTCCTTTACACAGCAAGAATACATTTTTAGTTCCTAGTATAGATCATGTCCTCTTCAAAGAAGTTCCCATGCCAAACAAGGTATGGAAAGAGTTTTCAGTTTTGCAGTTTTTCACAGGTCATCTTATGACAAAGTGGGGGGGGGGAACACATTTTTAGTTCTTTCTCGGTATGAGAAAGTCAGTGAGAAATGTTCATTTTCTCATGTTGGCCTGCAGAATGGCTACTGCTGGCCATTGGCACTATGATTGCCTGACTTCAGCTCTCAGCAGCTGCAGCTTCCATCTCACACTGTTACTGCTCAGCCCGCTGTCACGTAAAGTCACAAAGGACTCCGAGACAAGCTAGATCAGAGCCTTGAGTAATGATGATTGTATTCACCAGGATTTATGTTCTTGTAATTGCTGCCTGTTAAATGGATACTCTGATGAACCTGCTGGAGTCTAAAGCTCTCAGTCCCACCTCCTCAGTTCCTGCCAGATGGGATTTTTCACTCATCTGCCACCTGCTGCTTTGCAGCTCTTCCACCGTGCCAGGATCAGCAAGTGGTCCTAGCTTTTGGGTGGTGATCCCAGGAGTATAAAACACTCTCCAGCCCAAAATCAAGCTCATTTTCTACCCTCTGCTTCAGCAGATACACTTCTAAATGAATACTGCTGTGTTTGCTGATCGTTTTATGGTTTGTTTACTTCTTGAGTATGTAATATTGTTGGGGTAATGTTGTTTTTAATTAGTTGGAAGAACTATTGTTTCAGAAGGCTGAATCCATTTGCTAGCAAGGGGTCTTTATAAATACAATGAATGTTATTGGTTATGCCTCCACAGATGGGTACTGACAGCTGCCAGCCAGCGCTGCCCGTGCTCAGAGTTGGACTGGACTCAAGCCAGCACCAGTTCAGAAGCCGTATTAGTTACATTAGCACAATGTTGGGCTCAAAAGCCTCTTGGAAAAATCTAATCTGAAAAATAAGAGTGTTTCAGGTCTTCGAAGAAGTCTCATTTGTCATAAGTTATTCAACCGCACAAAGTGACAGAACCCAGAAAATAACCACAAAATAAAGAACCAAGTAAGTTATCAAAAAATTAACTCAATGCTATCTACAGATGAAGATATGCTGTAAGTGGAGACAGGAAGGGTGATCACGTACACAAAAGAATGCTATATATTCACATATACATATTAGATATAAGCACATACACATTTGACACACACATCAGAGCTCTGATTTCTTCAGTAGTCCTTTTCTACACCTCTCTGGGGAAAGGCATTGGAAGGACCACATGAACTGGACAGCTGGGCTCCGTCTGTGTGAGCAGAGGAGATAACAAGCTTCCAGAGCTTGTCACCGCACAGGAGAGCCCTTGGTGGATAAGCACCTCCAGCAAGTCAGAGGGCTCAGACAGAGCTGATAGGAGAGCGTACGGCCACCCCAAGAGCAACACTGGCTGCTCAGGTCCTCTGATAGCACCACAGATCACCCCCCATTTCCCAGGAGTAGAACAAGGAAACATGATACAATTTCTATTTCCTTCCTCTCAGGTACATGTTGCAGGTTTGCCTATAAATACTTCTTTGACCTAGTTCTTGGAGCAGTTGATCTGAATCTCAGTGCCTGGTGTAGTTTGCAATGAGAAACTAAGCAGCTGGAGACTGAAGCACACGTGTTTTCTTCAGCTCTGAGAGTTGTAACCTCTACTTGTTTTGCTCTGGAGTATTTTATATCTACAGAACTGTAGATTATTATGAATACATACAGATCAGGATAAACTATCCCATGCATGCGTCTACTCTGCTCTCTCTCAGTCAGGAAATAACCCACTGCTGGAGTCCAGACCTTCCTGGCAGCTTGGAAGCCATGATAATGCAAATTCTGTCTAAAGGCAAACATCTGGTATCCTCATTATACAAAGCTTACACTTTTCTACAAAGAACAAGGAGGCAGAAATATGTCTCCACATGGGAAAGGAACTATGACCGAGCGCCAGCTCACTCTTTCCAGGTCAAAGTATAGATACTCCATGCCAGGACTAATTCTACAAGAACATGTGTTCACTCAGTGAACAAGAGAGCAGAGGGATCACCAGAAGAGACTCTTGACTTAAGGGAAAATAAAGAATGTGGGTGGAACCCCATCCTTGGAAACACTTACTATTACACAGAATAAAATACACACCAAGACGACTTATGTGGTAGGCTCAAGGTCTCCTCCTCCATTTCACTTTCTGTGCAAGTACAAATTATCTTCTATTTTTGAAAAAGTTGGTATTATATGCATCCGGTTCATGGTGTTTGCATCACTTTTGCTGCCCAGGAAACACTGCATTATTATGGACAGTTGCCTGGAACATAGGGGGTTCCCCCCCCGCCTTTGTCTCTGCTCAAATGCTCATATTGTTATTAAATTCTTGGTGTAATATTTCCCCGAATCAGAAAGCTAAGCGGAGATAACACAAAGGCGAGTTTCAGGAACACATTCTTTAAGAAAAGCAGCATCCTACAAATCCCGCAACAAGCACTTATTGGCACTTCCACTAATGTAAATAAAATCTATTGGGTTCTCGGAAAAACAATCACTTCAAGTCTAGTTATCAGAGGACAGAATCTGGGTCAACAGATGCATTTTGGATATGCACCAATTCTTAAATGATTTAGCATTCTGATCTGTGGATACAAAAAGCAATTTCCTACATCAGCAGTACCCTTAGCACAATGTGCAATTTCATCCTACCACCTACACTGTTGTAATCATTAAATGTTATAAAACATCTCTGATAAAAGAAAAAAAGATTCTGATATATGACTATAATGTAAATCAGTGCTTTGGATTATGGTGTGATACTAGTTCAGTTATTTATATGTGTTTCAACTAAAAACATCCAACTGGATTTCAACTATCACAAGATTAATCTCTCTAATACTTTATATATACAGATGGTCAGACAAGAAAAATTAGACAAATATGAAAAATTAATATATTCTTCTTGTATAAAATAAAATATGATTTGTCTCCTAGAAGATTATAGCTGGAGCTTCCTAGTACCAAGAATAACTAGACTAACCAACACGGGCCCTCTGCTTTGTGGGAAGTTTTTCACACTGTCCCAGCTCAAAAGTTATTCTGAGACACAGGAGATCTACAAAGCACACAAACACAACACAAAGCATAAAGCATAGGTTTGCTTTTGCCTGGATATAACTTAGTAACTAATCAGATATTTATAGCTGCAGTCTTATTCACATTCATCCAACAAGTCCCAAAAATGACAGCAGGACGGTTCCATGAATTACATATTTCAGCACTGGAACCCGCTATCTGGAAAAGCTACTCTGTGACAGCTTATGCTGGTCATGGAATTTAATTAACGTTGTACATCCAGCAGTGTTTTCCAGAGCCGAATAGAGTCTCATCACTGAGCCAAGGCAGAGGACCTGAATTTGGGTTCTACCTGTGCCACCTAGTGTCATGGTTTACATATTAATTTACATTTAATAATAGCTAAAAAACCACCCAAAACCCACGAAGATGTCTGGACAGAAACAGGTGCATAAGATATGAACACTCTACAGTTCATCAAATTAAAGACCTTCATTCTCACAACCTGTGGCAAAATACTTGATCTGCTAGAAAGAGTGAGCATGGCCAGAGCAAACATTTCTGGCAGCATGAGGATCAAAGAGGTCTCAGATAGCCAGAAAAAACAAAGGATGCTGACATCAAAATATTGGCAGTTTTCATTGTTGCTTTTCTTTCCAAATAAAACGGGCAAAGAAAAGGACTGGCTTTCCCATCCAAGCTCAATTCTCCAGTGAGCAGCACTCTGTAGCTGTAATTATAATCCTGTATTTGTGTGCACACTAACTAATTTCCTGGGCAAGTTACATTTCGGCTTGAACATGCTGGCATGTAGAGACCAACCTCAATAACAAAAATAGCTGCTGAGTTCAGCAACCTGCAGCTTTTTATAGTTGACCTTGCAGCTCTGCAAGATAGAGGCTCTGGGCCACTTCATTATTTCAAAAGAGGAAATGTGGCTCTGGGAGTCTCATGGGGACTAACAAGACCCAAAAGATAAGTGGTTTCCTGGCTAAGTTTTTTCTGTTTGTTTTATCTTGGTCGTTCTCATTTCAAAAGTATTCTGGTCCTCTTAATATTCGGCATTCTGGCTGTGATTGGTAGAGCTAATCTTGCCTGCGTACTTTCCTTTACTCCATGGACTTCTCCTTAGTTCATGCAGTTGATTATGCAGCTGGTTGCATTTGAACTCTCTTCCGTGTTGCACTCTGGCCACAGCAAGCAGCCATCAGTGCAGGTAATCATCTTTCAGTTGGACTGCAACCCCCCAAATGACTACAGCAATAAAATCACATATATAAACTAAGAACAACAAATAAATGCTAAGCAGTTGCATGACAGTGTGATTCTGGCTATTAGCATACCCAGCTGGCTCCAAACATATAATGGAAGCGGAGTACACTTAAAAGGAGTACACGTACTCCAGTACAGTTCCTTCCCGTTTGCATTTGAGTAGCAAGAAAGTTAAAGAGAACAATTCTAACTTTCTACTGAAAGCCTGACTGCAGCGGGAGCTGGAGTTGTTGGCTGACCCACTGCAGATGCCAGGGACTGAAAGCCTATTTCCCGCCTCCACCCTCCCCATCAGCAGAAGCTCTGGAAAAGAATAGATTTCAAACAGGAACAGGACCTGGGGCACCCACACTCCTGCACGCAGTAATTTACTCATTCCCACTCCCTTTTTTCTGCATCATTAAAAAAACCTTAAAGACATTTAAAAAATGCTTTCCAGTCCTGTTGATGGCAAAAGAAACCACATCCTCAGCCACATAAGTAGAGATATTAGTCACTCGTATAATATTCACGCTAGAGTATGCTCATGTTTACAAAAATCCTTCCTTAGTCTGGCCACAGCAGAAACTGAAAAAGGAAAAGAGCAGCTTCTTCACTGCTTTTTTTACAGAGTTATTACGAACCGTTGCCGATACCAACCTCACACTTGCTGGCAAGAGACTAATTACGGACATACCGCATAAAACACGCGGAGAGCTAACTTAATTGGAAAATAATCTATCTCCATGTTCTCTTAGAGGATTACCATTATGAGAGTCCCAGTTAGGAGTAATGTTTATCTAGTGTGCTCTCCGTCTCCAGAAGAGGGGCTTCCCAGCTAGCAGGCATGTGGAAAGGCATATTTCTATTGTCCAAGCTCACAATATTTCATTTGTGTAACACTGAATCCCAACTTAATTAAATAGCTCCAGAGACCAGGCAAATCTCAATATACACGGGCAAGTGGTCGAACAGCTCCATTTACATGTGTGTCACAGCTCGCCGGGTATCGCTCCAAAAAGCATCTGTCTCAACAGTCTCATCTGATTCTTACAAACAAGCTACACTTTGCATTTTTGAATTTAACAAAGATCACACAGCTGCCAACATACTATCAAAGCCTAAAGACCAAATAAATGTTTGGCTTCCCTCCAACCGTCCTTGCTGTGGTATTATTACTGACAATAGAGCCAGAGCAGCAAAAGCAATGAGATGGCAAATTTACACATGTGCCATGTTTTTATACATTGTCTATATTTGCTGCCACAAGACTTTAAGCAGAGCACTCGTGAGCATCTTCTGGTCGCAAAACCTGACCTATTTTAGGGCTTTATGAAAGCTGTACAATGTTATCAGCGTGTAAAAAAACTGCAGATGGGCAAAATGATCTAAGAAAAGCAATTCAAAGGTGTTTTGTTTATTTTCCCATGTGGGTAGTAGAAATAGATCAGAACTATTTTCTCAGGGCTGCATTTTGCACTTTTTGAAGAAATAGTGTGATATCCATAAAACTGGAGACCCAACACTTGATGTTTCCCTTGGCATCTGCTCATTCTACTTTATCACACCCATTCCCTAGTCCTTGCAATAGGAGGGGCATGCATAGATCCAAGGGTAGAATTTGTACTTGACCTGTGTAGAGGAGCTCTGCTGCATTTTTCAGCTCAGTTAATATCCCAGCCATCCTCTCATGAAAAGCCAATTGCATCTGCAGATAAGCAGCCCTTCCTATAGACAGCAATATAACTTTTGATCTGTATCAGATGATTAGGACAGTGAACAAAGACAACTTCGCCCTTACTACCTCTCCTATTTGGTCAATTTCCACCGCATACAACTATCCACAGGAAGCAAGCAGTTAAGAAAACGGAGCCAGAGGCTGAAGGCAACTCATGACATTACCTGCAGCAGAGCCTAGGTCCAGTCTTGAAAAATGCTTTGTATGAAGGCCTGAACACTCACAGGACTTCCCCAAACTGGGGGAATGTCAAGCATGTAGCACCTTGCTGCTCTGCCCCACCTTATGACGAACACCTGTGCTTTGGTCTCCTTCCCTTCATTGAAATTCAACCTATATGTAGGGAGAGGATGAAGACAAGGCACAGTTATAGCCTGAGAAGGCAGCAGTCTGCTGGCCTTCCCACTTGCCATCTCCTGTTGCCGAGGTGCAAAACAGCAGTGAACTGCACGTGCAGTTGTCAAGCTAACACAAGGCAAGTCATTTGGCCCTGACCTCCAGTCCTGCCTTGCTGCAATCCCCCCAGTTTGTGACACACCTTACCCATTACAGATCCCATCCTCTCAGCCAAGGCAGGCCTGGCAGCTAGCCCCTTCGGGACAGAGGGGACTCCTATTGTTGGCCACCGCTCTGATGTCCAGCCCTTCCCTCCCCCAGCTCTCCTCACTTTCAAATCCCCCACTGATTTAAATGCAGCTCACCCCAGCCTTGCAAGCTGTAAGACATCCCCTCCCAAAACCAAAAGAAAAAGCAGGAACAGTGCTTTTGCTCAGAAGGTTGCAATACCCCACACTTTAGGGTCATTTCACTGTATTTTGGGAGGAGCAGCTCTTGGAAATAAGGACAAGTGGAGAAAAACAGACTTAAGTGTTGCTGGAAACATTTGCTAAGGATATCTCGTTGCCTCTGTAGATTTTCAAGCTTGGGATTTATTTTTTTTCCCCCCTTCAAGGCTTCTTTTAATATATTCTTTCTTCAAAGTTTGTGGTATCTGTGTAATTTTTCAATCAGGGATTAGAGAGGATTAAGTCCTCGCTAGCCTGTGTCTCCCAGGGAGTGTTGGCTTTACGTGCATGCTTTATGCACATTTCCAGTGCAAGCGCTCACACCCATCGCAATAGACATGAATAGTAGCTTATTTTGTACACCACAGAGTAAAGTCAGGACCTGCCCAATTGTGTATTTAGCTCCTCTCTGGTCTGCCCTTCTTGTCCTTCACCTTCTGTGTGGTTTCTTACATAAAAGACACTTCAAGAAGTCATTGCTTTTGTATTGTGCCAGCTGCCTCAGATGTAAGGGTGATACAAGCGACACTAAACTCCAGTTACATGTTACAATGAGGTCTCCCGAGTCCATCATCTACCTATGCCAGAAGGAAATTCCCTGTCTTTGCTAGGTTTGTGGATCCAAAAACTCTGCTTGCTTCTGTTTGATTCAGGCCATTCCCCCCTCATGTGTACATTTCCAAAGAATAATGCCAATCCAACACCACTTTGTTTTACCACCGTGTTATTTCCTCTATTACATTTGTGGAAATTAAACTTGATACTGGTAAGCAATACAGATATGACCAGCAAAGAATATTCACATGGATGAATTCAGTTTCACTTGCATTCTGTGCCACACTTCCAGATAAACATGCAACTCCACTAGATACATTCACACCAGCATCAGCCAGCCAAAATAACTCACAGTATTAGTGACAAGACAGTCAAAATATTGAATTCAAGCCCACCAGAGTTGCAGGAGAGATCCTCTAGTCACTGGTTTACTTGGAAGCCTGTCCTGCTATTCCTACATTGCTCTGGCTAGCCATGATGTCTAGATTAAACCTAACGTATCCTTATCTGCAGACATACCCCCATTCCCCATTTCCCTGAGGGTATTTCATATTTCACTGTAATCGTACTCAGCAGGAGTTTATTAATTAGGTGTGATTGGTCAAATAAATTCATATTTATGTATTATTGCCTGTCCTGACCAGATAAGTATATATCAATCTTTGGACAGCTCAAGTTTGTTTCGCATGGAAACTTACAACAGCAAATTGAACAAACAAAACATTTGCTGAAAATGACCATAAATAATATTAGAAGAGTCAACAGTAATTCCTTAAAGCAATCAGGTACTCAAAAAGATTTGCATTCATCTATAGTGACTGGAAAAGACTAACATCCTGAAAAAATAAGAACATAAGGAGAGTAACAGCACTAGCAGGAATTAATGATTGTGTATCTCTTCCAAGCTTCTTCATAAATTAACATAAATATTAACTCAAGAACATGATGTTTTTAATAGTACTGGGGGGGGGGAAGGAGAAGAAGTTTAGATCATACATTAGGAGAAAAAAAAAGTTGCTCTGGTTATGTTGCCCAGACTTGAATTCCTTTATCATTTGAGATCCTTATTAAGTCACTTGCATGGTATAGATTACAGTTCAATCCTAAAATTCCTCTACATTTATGTTTCTTATGTGTTTTACTTTGATATCCTGCCTGTTTTAATGAAGAACAGGATGTGCAATAGCTTGTTACTTACGGCAGTACTTTGACAAGGAACCTGGATCTTAATAAAAAACAGGAAATAAAATCCTTCATATTAAATCAATTCTTTAAAAAATAAGCATGTGAATGTCATATTTAAGATTAAAGGTATTTCTCTTTCCAGGAAAGGATCATAATAAGGTGGGCATGTGGCTATTTCAGAAACTGCACACATTTGGTAAAGAGCTTATAGAAAACAGTGTCAAATCCCATATTGAACCCAGCTGCTGGTACTTACTTTTTGATGTAAGGCTTACTTCCTGCAGATATACATCAAATTAAATTCTTTACTAAGCTCACAATGGTGTTTTCCCTTTAACCAGAAAGGCAATACTTACCTGAATGAAATATTATCTCTCTTTAATGGGTTTCTACAGTGAAGCCACATTTTACATTTAAAAAGGTGCAGTGACAGTAGAAACGAAGAGAGAAACTTGCTGTCTATTACACCAGTTTATTTTCTCAAAAATAGCTTTAATGAAGCCAGTTGGGGTTTGTTACACTGATGATGCATCTGGTGTCCTAAGCGCAATTTTGATAGGACTGCTCCTATACTCTCAACTTGGTCAATACCCCATAGTTTGTACCACTGATGATTTTAAGAGTGTTCCTCCGAACAGAAGCATGGAGTGTTGTAATGGCAGATGTACCTCAAAAATAAGAGTAATGGACAACAATACCAAGACAAAGGAAATGGGCAGATGCATACAGGTTACAGAGTTTTCTCTCTCTCTCGGGCTTGAAATGTTCAGTGCTTTTGATTGCAAGAAAGAATTCCCACTAGATACAAATCAGAAAGATTTAGCTTCTATTTTTGATTCAGTAACATCTGCAAATGTCTGGTTGGAGTGATAATACGGTGTCTCCTATCAAGGAAACAAATGAGTGGGGAATAATGAAGTAGAGTCAACAAAGAAATGGAGTATGTCCTGTATTAAGCTCCCTTACGTCCTGTCAGTCTCCTATGACTTTTGGATACATTTATCAGTAGATACAGGATTCTCAGTAGACATCAAAAAGTTAAGATTATTCAATTGCAAGTTAAAATACAGAGCAGAACTCACCAATCATTGCATTAGTCAACAGACACACTTTCTGTGGCCCTTAATTTAGAAGGCAGTCCAGATATTCATCTAAAAAGGTCTACTGGTGATGTGAGAGGGCGCATGTGAGCAGTATAACAAGGGGCAGGAATAAGCCTAACCACTATAAGCTAATTTTCCAAAATTACTAGGAAAGCTTTAAAGTCCAAGGGTGCAGAAGGCACTGGACAGAGGTCCCTCTAAATCCATTTTACTATCACGCTTGTCTGAACATTTTTCCCAAAGTGGTAGTTGAGAAAGAAGATGGCTGGTGGGTGCCGTGAGCCCTCAACATTGTCAGTGGAAGCACTACCTTTCTCACTATTTCTGTTCTTTTTGTAGTTACACAGCAATCTCCCACAAGAGGAAAGATTTTAAAAGTTTAAAAGGCATGTTCATCCTTAAAACATAGTTGATCATCTATAAAAAGCAAAATAAAAATCCTTTAGTAGATTTATGCCTAGCAGTTTTCTGGGCATTTCTTTTCTTAACAGCCAGGCCTGGATTGAACAGTGTTAAGTGAGCTCTTCCTACCTCCTTCATACCCGGCTTGGAAACACATGAGTACTATTTTTGGGTTCCAAATTCATCTGTTTGCAACCACAATACCTCACTGTGAAAATGTTTATTTCTGACATTAAGTTTTAATATCTTAACACGTATCTTTAATATGGCTTGACATAATATCAAGAAACATTGACTCACAAGTGATGC
Organism: Psophia crepitans; assembly: GCA_013399095.1. NCBI lineage: Eukaryota > Metazoa > Chordata > Aves > Gruiformes > Psophiidae > Psophia > Psophia crepitans. The sequence goes on from VWZZ01006679.1 coordinate 1,098,073, forward strand.
TGCCATTCTGCTAATCCTGTCCTTTGGCTAAGAGGTAGATTGTCAAGTTCCTCCTGAAAATTTTGGGTCCAGTTCCAACAGGAGGTCGGCTGATGCAAGCATTTGACAGACCCCATTGGAACTTGCCTGTTTTCATGCCTAAAGCCAGCTCTCTGCTCTTAGCCCGGCATCTTTCAAATCAGCATTACATTCACAAATAATTTTCCCGAAGTATCCAGGCCACACTTTAAATGAAGATACCAGTAACAGTTGCTCACCAGTTGTTTGTTCAGTTTTTATCCATCATTGACAAAAAGTCTGTAAGATCAGACCAAAGCCCAAACAAGCATTTGGCAAAGCTCTCGTTTGTTATATCACTGAAAAGCCAAAGCAAACCCAAACACAGTAATGATAACTCCCAGCTCTGATTTGCAGCAAAGACGCTTTGCCAGACACACTGGGTAGGCAAAACCAAAAGCATCGCATAACTAAAATACATTACTGAGAATTTCCCTATTTCATACCCAAGGCGAATCCCCAAGTTCAACTTGAACCCTCCCAGTCTCGGCAAACCAACCCAACCCTCCCAGCTGAGGATGGACTCACATCTACTCTCCTTTGGAGACTGCCACAGCTAGGCTGACAACTACTGCTGGAGCATGAAGGCTAGCTGGGTCTTTCCTCTTTATGGTTTAGTTAACTTTACCATTTCTAGAACTAACTTTCCAGTAGCGCTGGCTTCTAGCTGCAGTGGAGACAAACGCCAGCTGGGCATAAGGCTGCATATGGAGCCAGGCAGATTTATAAGGGCCTGGGGGCTTTTTGGGGATGAGCGGCTCTTAGAATAACCCAGCATCTCTCTCTCCCTCCCTCCCGCCTCTGCGCAAATTGCTTTGCTCAGACTGTTGTATGCAGTTGCATTTCTATACAATACACAGCCTGGGAGGAGGCCGAGATCTGGCAAAACCGAACATTGGCTTCACTGCGCAATTTTCTTGGGTTAGTTTGATTGATAGAACAGACTTCTCCTGGCCCTATGGGTGTTTGGCTGCTTTTCCTAGAGGATTTCTGATAAGACTTCTGCAGCTTCTACTTATCTGCTACAGCCAGCCATTTGCCATCCTCACAGCTACTTTCTCTTGTATATTTACTTTCAGCAGGCTGTGATGGCTCCTACAGTGCCAAGAACGCCTGAATTTATTTATTTTTTTTTTACATCTCTATGTACGTACATGTGAACTAATGCTAAAACAGCAGCCAATGGCTTCTCAAGGTGGTACACGTACATCTGGTTCCCCATCTTCCACCTAACTTGCAGTGCTTTCTTCCAAGCACGACCCACTTGCTTGAGCTAATCTCATTTCATGTCTTCCAGATAGGCTGCTTGCCACGCACATGCCTGGGCAAAGGCAAAACTTAAGGCTTCTTGGTGCTCACAGGGGTGTAGGCAAAAGCCTAAGCCAGAGCCCCACAGGGCAGTATTAGGCAGAAGCATGATTAACGCGATGGTGCCAAGAAAAGAAAGCCCCGGGGAGGATCTGTGGTGAAATTCACTCAAAAAGCAGCAAACAAAAAATCATCATTTAGAAAAGGATGGGTCAAGACTGAGCACAAATAGAAGTGGGAGTCCCTGCTAAACCACTGGCACTTCAAAACAGTGGAGTAGATTTAAAAAAAAAAAAAAAAAAAAAAAAGTGTTTAAAGCCTGACTTGATCAAAGTGGTATCAACCAGCTCTGGCAAACCTTCCTCCTGTTGCATTATTATCACTCTAATTTCAACTGTGCGCTTGCAGCTTTTGTGCCTCTCAATATTTTCTGAGCAAGAGAGGTTTTAAATACATCATGAAGGTCTTAGCACAAGAGCAGCAGACCACGTAGAAACCTAGTGGCAGACACCCCTTCCAGCACAGGTCATAGCACAGCACCAGTGTCTTACTGGGATCAAGTCCCAACACAAGAGGTTACTCAACATGGCAGTTACAGGCTACTCAGATTGCACTGCAGTGGCAGAGAAACAGGGGGGTAGACTGGAAAACCACCGTAACCTGATCAGAAATCCCTCATAGTCTGTTCTCTGCTATGGTAATTCAATTATTTCAGCTGATTTCAGACACAACATAAAAGCAAGGAGAGCATTTTATCCAGAGACCTGGTTTTCACAAGGCAGAAGATAACAGTAGTACTGTTTCCCACCAACACTCCCAGTACAGCACTACGGGCTCCTCGTCGCAGGGTGCAGAGCCATGAGTTCTGCAGCTCCCAGCCCCAGCGCTGGCAGAGCTGCATCCACCCACACACCAGGATTTGCTTGTGGGGCACCACATGTGAAGCTGTTAAACTCTGGAGTAGAACCGTGTGTGAAACTGCTTGTGCATCACAGGGCTTCACAGAAATGTTTTTCTTCAGTTCCAATGCATTCAATATGGGCTTGACATCCTGACATTCCATGCCAAAATGAATCTAGACACCCAGAGTCAAGCCTTCGACAGAAGAGCTCAGTGCCGAGTCACGCAAAGCTGGGACAGTCATGTAACTCATCGATGTAAACCGCAATGTTTTATACAGCAAAGCATGCAGAACAGGTATTACTGCTTTAGTGCTCACCAGGCAGTGCTCTGCACGTGGTGCTCAGGCAACTCTGAGAATAATTTGACAAATTTCAGAAGACTTGGAGCCACAGGAAAAACAAAGAGCCAAACACACACCTTTTTGACCAAACACCTTCACCAATGCTACCACTGAACTGCTCAACCATTGCCAGCAAAGGTTAAAAGAAGATGCGGCCCTTTAGGACCATTACAACATTACAAATGGTTGCCTGCCCTTTATGAATTTGAAACAAAAGAAACACTGCTATCAAGGCAGATCTTCATAAAATAAAAAAAAAGGTGAACAACAATAAATATGGGTAAGAGGAACTGAACATTATTTCTGGAAATGTTTCATTTCAGTACTTTACTAATTTGAATTTCTAACCCAAAAGTTATTGCAAACCCAGAGGTGAGTTTTCTGATATCAGCTGTTTTGAAGCAAAATTAAATTAATGCAAAACTTTATTATATCCCCTTTAAAAATAGGAAATTCATTAAGCAGTGCTCTAAAAACTTTTATTTGAGGTCATACTATCTTTTTGGGGAAAACATTCCATGAAATTGTTTTCAACCAATGTTAATTTGCATTTTTTTCTCCACAACACGACAACTACTCCCTTAGCAATCCTAGAAACCTGCTGTTATGTCGGAAAGAACAGATGATAAAGAGAATTTTCATCTTTTTTCCTTCCCTTAGCTGACCAAAAAACTACATGGATCAGTAATTCAAAAGAAAAAAGAACTCCTACCTGTATTAATGCTTCAACACACACCTCAGCGTGCTTGCCAAACGCAACAAGAGCAACATCCAACCCAAAATACAGACCACATTCTTAGAACCTAATTTCTCCTCTGTCTGCAAGAGGCCGGGTATGCTACAAGTAACTATTTCGGATTAAGATAGATTTAGCTGAGGTGGGAACATGAAATGATCCTGACTGATTTCCTGGGCACTAACACCACCACAGCCACAGTTGTGACTGTACAACTTGACAAAGATGAAATTAATGTTAATTTGCAGAAATGGCCAACTTTATCTGAAAAAATCCTTTCAAATATATAAATTTCCTTAAAAATCTTCCTGTAAAAGAAAGTGCCGACAAGAACAGTGCAGTCTGTGTGAAAGAAGGACAGAAGAACTAGCACACTATACTTAAATTTGGCCTCTGGTTTTCTCAAAGAGAATAAATCTCTTTGTGTGATACAGTTTCCACCCTAACCATAGAATTGTTACCCAGACTGTATTCTACACTGTGTAACCGAAATACTTTGCATTACTTCCTATCACTGTAACAGGCACAGAACTCGGGCTTCTCACAAACTGAATTCAAGACAGTAACTTCCTCAGCCAATCCTAAACCAATGCCTTCTGCTGTTTATTTTAACTAAAAGGTAAATTGAATTTTCAATGATCCTTTTTCCAGAAGAGATACAGATGTTACAGATAAGAGAATGCAGCTGAATTATAAAATTATAGTAACTGCTTCTTTTGTAAAGCATTTGAATATCCCTAGATGAAAAGCACTTACTATTTTACAAGTCATAGCAAGAAACAGTGGTCACAGACCCTCAATTAAGGCTAAACTTTGTTTAAAAAAAAAAAAAAGCTTTCCTAGCGTGTTGTTCCCTCATAAGCTCCATTTTCACAGCTAACTTATGTGGAAGTTATTAACCACCCTACTTTGATTAGAATTTTACTCTGCATATTTTGGCAGATGAGCTAACACGAGTAACATCTTTTTCTTACAAAAAACACAGGTGGTTACATCAACTTAATTCTTATCTCTCTACACTTCAACAACAGCTCTACTCGTAGATGTCTGATTTATCACGTTGCATCAGGTAGCCTGACTATAATCATAGACAGGCAGGTATGATTAACATGTTTTTCTACTGCTCTATCTCATGCAGAATCCCATCCAAAGGAAAACACAACATTTGTACTTCTACTTGTCCATCTGAATTTCTCCAGGTACTTGGCAAACAAGGGGAGGGGCATGGATGCTGGATGCATACACTGGAGTAAGGGAGATGGCTGGGTGGGACAGCACTTCTGGTACCCAGTGTGAGTATCGGGATTCGCTTGGCCGCTAGATGGTGCAATGAAATAAAAATAAGGGCTTGGAACGCCACTGCTTAATGTTTGGCATCCTGGAAAATCTGTTCGAGTATTCTCAGTTCTCATTTTAGCTGATAAACATAAGTATTGTATAATCATGCATTTACATACTCTAATTTCCGAGTTATTTTGAAAATTGTTGTTAAAATAAATCAAATTCTAACATTCCTCCAGCGTGAGCATTACAAAGGATTCTCTTGCTTAATTTGAGGACCCCACATAGCAAATACTTCAGGCCTAAGCTTTCAGTATTAAAAGGCAGATCGCTCAACAGAAAGCAAACAAGTAGTTCTTAAGGTAGACACTGTATTACCACAACTAGCAGCACATCAGGGAGAGCCTAGCAGGCTATTGCTTCTTCTGTGTGATGGTCCAGACGCGACTCACATGCCAGACATCTCCATAACTGTTAATGGCACAGAAGTCACACGGGTCAGAGCTGCTGCATCTGCCTTCCTTGGCACAGGCAAACTGGAAAGCATCCACTGCTCACAATAACCTGTGTGGATGTGTATTTGCTTTGTAAAGTATCCCAGTAAGCATTTTATTGTACTGACAGCCATTACAAGAGGAAAATAGGCCCTCTGGCATCCTTTTAATGAAACGTGAGAATGCATGTTATTTCACTGCTCTCTGATGCTGCTAAATATGCTTTCCCCATGTACGTGTGCATCAGCTGGAAGTACAGGACTCACACAAGTCCACATTAAAGCTGCACCCCTGAGAACAAGTTATTTGAAAGGCAGAAGTAGTCAGACAAGGACAAACCTGGAGCTCAGTTCTGGCACCATCATTCACAGTGAACACCATGTCTCTCCCCCCTTCGGTCCATTCAATTCACTGATGCTGTTTCTCAGGCAAAGTGCACTCATTGAAGAGTTCTGAAACCACTCTCCTCTGCAATCTGCACAGGTAACAAAGTCCACTCTGTGACATCTCAGTGCCAGCTTTCCAGCTGTAGCACCAGGGGGAAAGGTGCTCTGGCTTTAGGCTTCCTGGCAGCACCGTGTGGCTTTGCAGGAACATGAGAGCCCGCCACGCAAAGTGCGGTGCCACACCACTTTACCTTTCCCAGACTGACATCAAATTTCACATGCAAACCATAGCACCACCTTTCTGAACTGTAGCAGCTGAGGAAGTTGACAGCTATGGCCTTTAATCACAAACATTTTCCTCAGAACAATCAGAACATGGCCATGGGAAACCTTTGCCCCTCTAGCTGCTTAGACTTTCCCTTCTCATTGGATCTAGCTGCACAAATTTCTTTAGGTGCTCCTTTTCAGGTTATTTCCTTATATCTGCAAACTTCACCAGAAGAATAGCCGGCAAGTATTAGCCCATCCTGACATGCAAAACTTTCTCTCTCTCTCTCTCTATGCTGCCAGAGTGATGGTTATTATACCAGGGCAATAATCATCATAGTCATTCTCAAAAGGTGACCTGGCTTTGATGCGTGCTTTTCTCCTCTCTGGTTTTATTTCAGAGGCCTCATCCAAAATCCCATTTGCCACTAGAGGGCACTTCAAACCAAGCTGTCATTTCACATTAGTACAATTTATAAACGTGGAAGGTTATACCCGGCCTAGAAAAAGTTCCTCTGACTCCCAGCAAACGTGTACAGCATATCTAATGTAACTTGTCTAACGTTAGGCAAACATGAGTTTTAAAGAAAAATTTTCTACATTTGGAGAGCCAAGCCAAGTCCAGACCACAGCTTGCAAGTCTAAAACAAGGCTGTAGGTAGTATAAACTGGCTTTTGTTTAACATAATTTGCACAAAGCCAAGAACCAAACCTTCTTATTCACTATTGCTTAACAGATTCTTACTACAATAAGTAGTCCTTTGTTTGTTTGCTTTTAACTTGTGAATCAGAGAGATTAGAAAGCATGAATCACGACTGAACACAGCTAGGACATAAATCTTACTGAAAGGAAAGCCTAGAGCCGATCAAATACTACATGGAGTAAGACTAATGTGCTCATGTTTAGATAACCAATGTCCTAATTCGCCTCAAGCTATTCTCAGAAAACTGCCTTAGTTCTCAACAACTGTAGGCAAACCAGTTTTGTCCCATGTATTTGGTGTCATATTTGCCAAGTTCTATAACAGCTTGGAGTACAAGTGCATCAAAATCCTGTCCAAGGTGTGTCACAGTCAAAAACTAAGACTTGAGGAAAGCAAAGATTACTTTGAAAGTCTGGATGACATTTAACTTCTTGTCACTACATAAACAAGCAATTTATTAGTAAGACAGCAGGGTGGATAGATGACCTGCCAGCTGCCAGTAGTGGGAGTGACCAGCTCCCCATGGTTTAGCCACACAAACAGTAGTACCCAGTAGGCTGGAAATATTAATTAGGCTGGCTCTCACTTCTTGAGAGGGAGGAGAAAAAAAAAAAGAAAAAAAAAAAAAAAAAACACCCT
>VWZZ01006679.1:1105250-1204030 GCA_013399095.1 Psophia crepitans
AAAAAGAAAAAAAAAAAAGAAAAACACCCTGGTTTTCTCCTGAAACTGGTTTTCTAAGAAGCCGAAAGTACCTTTAGAAACTCAAGAACGTGCTTTAGTAGAAGGAACTGTAAAACACTCTGAAGTGAGATGCTGGTCTGAACACAGCTGTAAAGCTGGCAGCTGGTATCGCTGTTATCTGAGTGGCTTTCTCCTCATTTATTTTGTAGGGGACTCACCACATTGTCCAATATCTATGTACAGAACTGGAAAGTGTTCAGTCATTGCTGATTTTCAATATTGGACATTTTGAAACAATACCTTTATAAAATAAGGAAACCACTAAAATTGCAGTGATAATTTTTCCTAGAAGAATTATGAAGCCCTTGGATCCATCTAAAGTGAGTTACTTTCAGAGCGAAGTACCTTACCTTAGTAGAATATACTTGTTTCTCAACAGCGTATCACTGAAGTGCCGGTGCTGATCAAAATGTTCAGTACATGATAAAACTCGTATGAGACTTGAGAATATGTTCTGTGTTCCCACATTTGATCCAGAGAATCCTGTCCCCTAGAAGGGAAAACAACAAGCTGTCAGATTTTAAAAATATGCAAAGCATATGGTAGTTTTATCTATAGAAACACTTCATACATTCTGTAAATCTGCCTTAAGTGTTTTCCAAATCAAGCAGATTTCATTTTAAAGGCTCAATCAACATAAAACACTTAAAATTCCTGCCATTACAGATTATTAAAATGTAAATAACTTCTTAAAATCCAATTTTATTCTGCCATATGCTTTGTAGACATTCAGCCTCAATGAATTCCAAAATTAGACTGGTCATTTTCACTCGCTGGCCTCCACTGCCAGCAAAACTGGACTGAGGCAAATGAGTAATCAACCCTGCAGAAGAATAGTTAATCGAAAATGAAAATAATTTCCAACTTTTCATGGCTTAGTTTATTTGGCTTGTCATTTGAAGGAAATCTGCTCATTCAGTTGCCAACACGTAACTTGATTGTCACTATGGTGATATTTGTTTTTAAAGACGACCTAGCTTCTACAGCCACGTGACTACAGGAAGCTCTGATTTAGTTGTTGTTCTCAAGGCAATTAAAATATCAGTGTTTGTGAAAACCTGAAAATATGAATTGTGAATTATTAAAACCTGGAAATTAGTTTCAAGATAAAAATGCCTACTGGTTTCAAAAATTCCATTATTTTTTGAGGGCCGAGTTCAATTTGAGAATGCCCTGGATTGGCACTATTGACTCCACCACATCGTTTTCAGCTACTGACTTTAGTCCCAGCTCCACCTACTGTGGATATACGGGATATGCTCACACTTTGCAACAAAGTTCCTTAAGAATATTTAAATGACTGTGCAGTACCAAACTTACAGGATCTATGCTTCCTAGTACCACTTGGTTACACTCCAGAGTGGATTTATACTCAGATTAGCTTCTACAAAACCTGCTGCCACATATATACCTTTCATCAAACAAACATAATTTGAATCTGTGCTTTCTGACAGTTGCCCTTTAAGTATTGCCTGATCACAAGCAGGAAAGAGTGAGCAATCCCAGGCAAGGAGACAGCAGTCTGCTTATCGGGTACGGCTTCCTCAGAATAGGGAGATGCATTTTGTGGCAGAAAATCTAATTCCAATTCTAAATGAAGTCATCTGAACCAAAAGCAAAAAAAAAAACCAACAAAAAACAAACAACCCCACAAAACATAGGGCTCAGGGAAAGATGTGAAATACTTCCAGTATAATATCAAAGAAATAAAATTTAATTTTGCATGAAAGGTTGCCAGTTTGCAACTTGAAGGCTGTTGAAAAGTGACAACAACAAAAAAAAGCCACCCAGTTTAAACTTCAACTTTTTTGAAAAGGTTCTAATGGAAAAAACATTAACCGCCTTCCCTAAAATTTCAACCACAACTTGGCTTCAACACCTATATAAGCTTTCTACCAACTTCTCTTTTTGTTTCCCCACTTGTCCAGAGCAGAGAGCTGACAGCAGTGCTGGGGATCTGGGGACGTGCCAGCCAGGTCCTACGGCCATCTGGCTGGAGAGAGTCACACTGCAGCCTCTTCCCCGGGCAGGAGTGCAGGTGGGGAAGCCTGGAAGGAAGCAGCTCTTTCGGAAAGAGCACGCAAAGTTCCTGCAGCAAGCCTCTCCAAAAGGAAAACCTGGGAGGTCAGAACCCCCAGGGCATACCAGAAGGTTTTCAGAAGTAACAGAAGACCTTGGAGCAGGGGCAGCTCCGGCTGAGTCACCAGTCCTGCGGCCCTGAAGCCCTGTACGTAGGGTTGCACACACGGAACAGGGAAGCTTCCTTCTACTGAGAAAACACCCAGAAACAAAAATTTAATATTTCCCCCTCTCCCCGCCGAGTAATTCTGGAGAAAATATCTTAAGCCTGCAACATAGAATCACCTATAAATTGTTTTTCCCTTGCATTTTTTGTGCAGCCCATCTCACACAAGTGAGATCCTGCAATGTTTGATGGCAGCCTGGTCTGTTTCTTATCCACGTGGATGGGATTCTGCGATTAAGTGTTGTTCATTATAAAGGTCGTCATAACATAAACCAGTTTTATATTCCCGTTATAGGCTCTGGGGTTGCGAGCAGAGGCAAGTGCTCTCACGTCAGTGATGAACTTCAGGACTGGAAGTGAGCTAAGAGCGGCTGGAGTGGCTGCCTGCCAGTACTAATGTGTACACAAAGGGTGTTGCTTCAGCTTCATCACATGCAACTCTTACCAAAGATACTAACACAGCACTGCACAGCCCTTCAGAGATTGGGTTAGCCTTGCAGAAATCTTTACAACAGTAAAAGATGCTTGGGGCCAACAAAAACATCATTGCACACATTTAAAATTTCAGAACACATCGTTTCCTCGGCCAAAGGCGACGAGCCAGTTGTTAAACCTGGAGGAAACTGTAGTTTAAGACAAAACCCAGGCCAAGTTGCACTCAGTCTACCCAACTCTACGAAATCAGAGCACCAAATAAGATTTGAGCTTAAACACTTCCATTGTCTTTATGGACACAGCATTTAATTACAGTTTCTGGGGAACACCAGTTGACCCCTTATTCTCTTTACTTCTGCAATGACATATCCATGTACTCCCAGTTCTAGCCTATGACCCAAAACAGCATGATGATAGTGAGACACTGCATGTTTTCTAATTCTAGATAGGACGATCACAAAATTGTATAATTTCAGTTTTATATAATACAGAAAAGTATGTGCTTCTGAAGAGCCAGTAAATTGCATATAGGCACTTACTTAAAATAAGTATTAGCCAGTCTCCCAGCTGCAACTTTGCTCCTGCGAGTAGAAGAAAGCAATACATTTGGGAAGTCCAGTGCAGCACACTTAACTGGTTTTTGCTTTGGGCTGTCCCTAAAGGCACAGGGTCTCATTCCCAGGAGATCTGCAGCACTGGATATATGTTTCCGTGTAACAGTAGACAACTTTGGTGAAGCCTTATGAAGGAATTCTGAAATCAACCTGAATAAACCCCTATTATTAGTCTCACATGTATTCTCTTCCTGCCAAGAACTGGTTCCAGCACACCCAAGTTTCTCCCTCTTTTTCCTAAATTCAGGAGGATATTATGTCAGACGCCATATAAACAATTAATCAAGCAGACACTGTTAGATGTGCAAAGATGTTCCGATGTCACTAACCTGCTGGTCACTGAGCTACCTCAGTGTACGGCAAGCATTCCTGCAACCCATCTCCAAGTATACCACCTTGCACTTCCTACTATCAAAGTCTCGTCCAGTTCTAATACATCAGTTCGTGCGGTTATCCAAGCAGGCCATTTTCCTGTCTCACCACAGTTTGTCTGAACAACATACTGCATTCATCTCTCAATTTTTGCATTTATGTTAGCACTTTAAAAAAATAAATTGGGCTGTTTCTATCATAGACACTTGTAACTGTGATCTTCCTGTAAAAACTTTAGATCACACCTTGACCTCTATTCAGTTAAATTTACTACTTCAAAGGAAGCGGTTTATTGGAGCTAACCATTTCCTATGATCCCAACAAAAAGGTAGCAGAGACGGAAAGTCCAAAATTTTGATCCAAATTTGAACCAGACCTTATTTTCAGTTCATAATTGTCTAGCCAGCTACTGTCTTCCATTACTGTTCCTGGTCGTGGCTAACTAAGAAAGAATATCAGAACTGTTTTCAGAAAATTATCAGATTATTCTGGAAGATAAAAGATATTGGTGCATTTCAAAGAAGAATCCCAAATGCTTGTTATCATGCCTCTAAATATGATATTCACCTGTCATTCAAGAAAACAAAATACTCCAAGAGATGAGCACTTTGCAAAAGATGGATCCTTTAAACAAAGCAAAAAAAGCTGGCTTTGCCAATAAATAACCATAATGAGATCACAAATGTAAGCTGAACATGTAGATTACTAAGTCCTTAACTTTCAGAAGGAAATCAAGGAAGAATAAAAATCGATTTAGTGATATAAATACTAGAAGTAATAAAGGCTTCATGTGATGTTTGACTTCCTGATAAACTGTGCTGCCAAATGATTCCTAGTTTCAAAGCAGTGATAGCATGGTTTGGCAAGTGAGGAATTTCTTCTATACCATACCTATGGGTAAAATAACTTATTCACTGCAGACTTTGGGGAGAGGAGGTAGTAAACCAAAAGGGATTAGTCCCAGACATGTTTTTCTGGGTCTGCATCCATCCAAGGGACACAGTGAATTCTCTGATATGACCCAACTATGCAAAATGAGACATCCAGTCAATTTTACTCCTTGAATACGTAACTTAATAAAATCCCTACAGCTACTAGCTTCTTTTGCAACACTCCTATCTTACACATGGTGGTGGAACACAGAAAGATGCTTCAGAGTGTCTTGCAAGATTGGTTCCATCCTCTATTATAGGCTCTGTATCATGCTTCTTGACTACATTGGACAGAAAAAAGTCAGCATTTTCTTGACAAAGAGGTGGGAAAAACACAAATAAAAATGCTAAAAAAAAAAAAGACAAAAAAACCCAAACCCCACTGTAAGATGCAAGTCAGTAAGCAACAGGACAGGAGAAATTAGGAGTTCAGTAGTAGCAAGCCAGAAGTAGGGCACGGGACAGTACTCTAGGGTTTCTTTTCTCCTTCAGATTGGTGGAATCAGTAGCTTGCATTCCCCAGGAGGCCTGAAGTACTCCTTTCAAGTGTAAAAATAGCACTTCCAGAAGGGAAGTGTTTGTTCAGGAACAAACCAGTCCTACAATTCAGTGGAGCGCAGTGTGTGAAGTCTGAAACAAACTGGACCCCAAACTAGTTCTCCCGTGCCCACAAATCCTTTTATAATCCTACTGTGGAACCCAACTACCATGCACGTACATATGGCGACCTCCAGTCAGGATGAACTTCTGCATAGAAAATCCCCCACAAGCCAGCACAAGCAGCATTGAGGCCAAGCTTCCTCCTTGTTCCCAGATTGGTTTCTATCTATTTCAGCATTTTCTGCACATGGATCTTATGCCTCTTCTTTCTCCAGCTGCATTTAAGAGCCAAATTCTAGTTGATTTCAACAGGGACTCTCAAAAGAAATCACAGTGTACCCCCAACCGAAGCAGCAGAAACAATCCTACAAATATCCCTTAAAGATTCCCAAATGGTTTCCTCTCTTCTGAAAGCCATAAAACAAAACAAGTGGCAGTAGGGTCTTCACCCACTTAAACCTTGTTTCCAGTGCCTGACCAGATCTGTCAGTTGGAGACTATTTATTTATTTGAGGGTTTGCTAAATATGTTGAAACATCTTGTTAGCGAAAGCCCTAGAGGACATGCAAAGAAGAAAATGGGTTAATAAAAAAAAGTGAAACCTGTACAGTTAACCTTTGATCAAATGCTGAAAAAGCTCAGTTTCATGATGTTGATTGAGGAATTACAGTACTTGACACGTGCACACATCAAATTTTATTCCCTAAGTTGAATGACTTTAATACTGACTTTTACAAATGTTGTGAAGACAAAGTTATGCTCTGCTTTGATGTCTCTCTTTGTTATAATAAATTCCCTGAATTCATTTAGATGACCTTGATTCCTTTAATCTATAAAAGGGCAAAGTTCCACCCCACCCTTGTCTTTTAGCCCTCGCACATCACAGTTTCACTTGATGTAATTTCAGTTGAGAATCCTCAGAATACCAAAATCTCATTTGGTAATTCAAGGATGCCCTGACCAATTGCTCCTTCATGACAGGATTCAGTTAGGTGATATTCCACAGAAAGACCAACTTAGGAAAGATTTTAAAGCAGAGTTTTCCCCCCTTTTCTTTATAATGTCTTTCCCATGTGGACATGTGCACATTTTAAGAACCGGTGGGAAGCTGCTGTCTTATCCCTTTATTTCCATTCAGAATAAAGCAGAGTTGTCAGACTGCAATGAAGCCTTTGGCACAGTTCAGGTAATTAAGGATAAAGCATGAGCCTGATAAAGGGTAAGGGACGTTCTCCCCACATGTAGGAGCAGCTAGCAGAGATGTTTGCCATGGTACAAGGAAATGTATCAAGAGCTCCACCAATCTGTTAGGGGTTACGAGTGCCAGACATACAGGGCCAATCCAACGTAAAGGAGCATCTCTTGTGACGCTTGCTGCCCAAACACAAGTGTTGCAGTGCTCCTTGACTGTGTGTCACTGGGCTTTAAACGTTACTCCCTGTCTGCCCCAGCTCACAGATGGAGTACTCCATAGTCACGTGCCAACACAGATCCTCACAGCAAGTTCAGTGCCATTGACTTTTTTTTTGCTGAAGGAGTCAGGTATCTCACATGGAGAGGATGTGAAGAATAGACAGTCACACTACAAATCCTGATTCAGGTAAGAAGTAAAATTCCACTGACATCTTTGGGACAAGCAAAAGTTTAGATACTCTCTTACACCACCATGCCCGACTCACTTCAAACTTGAGACCAAAGGATTCATGAAACTCGGCTGGGTTTCCAGTCAAGCTATTTACAGTTATCAGTGAAGCCTGAAGATAAGAGTGGGAGAGTGAGAGCAAGCTACTTGCAGAAGGGTTTCACTGTCACATTTGGGGCCAGGACTGTGCCCATACAGCAGGTACTGCTCTGTCCTCCCAGCAGTACACACAACACTGCCGCGGTCTCAGTGAGCCCAAATCTGACAGCCATGTGCTAAGTACAGAAACAATCAAACACCACTTCAAATGCAACATCCAAACCAGGACTTAGTTCAAGCTCCATGAACACTTCCATCGACTGTAGGCAGCTGGCAATCTGAAAACCAGGAGAGTTGCTCTTACCCAGAGTTAATCCAGCCCCCAAAGCAATACTGCATCACACGTCCTGCGAGTTACGACTAATTGGGGCTACAAAAGCACTTTCAACAACAGCCTTTGTTTTTCACGCTCATTCTGTCAGAATGCTTGTGAAATATCACCTGGAGTTGACTGCAGATATCTGACCTTAGGAAGGGCACTTCAGAGCATTTACGATGTGTTAAATAACACTGCACAGACTTGCCAAGCTGTAGATTTTCTGTGCCATGCCAGTAGGGAGCTTCAAGTCAAATGGCAAGGCCCTAGCACTATTTCTTCCCCTCATTCAGCACTTACCCACCCGCCTGTTTGCATTTGGTATCAAGAGGCTTATGGAACAGCAACCATCCGTCACGACAAGAGCAAAGGAGAAACTGCTGCATTACAGCATTGCAAACATGTTTTACTTTGCTTTTACTTTTTTTCCGCTTTTAAACAAAGAGCGAATATACACAAAGGGTTTTTGCTTTTAAAGAGAAAATAAATACCCAGAAAGAAGGAAAACACCCAAATAGAAAAAAACTTTGTTCATAAATATTTACTAAAACAACTCTGTAGCTCTATAATATCTTTCAGCTTGGTATTTCAAAGTATAGGTTCCCATGGTGACCATCGTACACTGCAGTGTTTCTTCGTGCTCAGGAGCATGCCTTTTTGAGCTGCCCAGCCTGTACCATAAAGTGCCTTAAGTTTAAAATGCCCTCATATCTGCTTTAATGGGTGTTTGAAAAAGAGGCACAGAAGTTGCATCGACTGCTGTAAGTAACAAGACGACACTCGGGTAACAGAGCCCTCTAAGTTTTGACTTCCATTACAATCACTATGCTAAATATTTTCCTCTGTGTTGTCATTAAATATTTAAAAGATGACCAATCTTTAAAGCCAAGGATACATATATAAAATAATCCTGCAGATAAACTAAATCCCTCTATCCCATAGTAGTTTTACACCAGAAGTAGTCCCATCTGACTTGAATTGTATGATAGGCTGAAATAACAATCTCCAGAAGCCCAAGGACATGCCTAAATCACAGAGTCTAGATTTGATGTTAAACAGAGCCAACGTTTAGGGTGTCCATTACAGGACTCCAACCCATCAGGCACTGACCTAAATTTCAGAGAAGAGAGAGTTGCAGTTGTACTGGCCAATTACTGAAAATATACAGGTATTATAAGACATCTCCATTCCCCTATCCCCTTCACATGTGAGCAGCCACAGAAAAGCGCCATTTATTTTCCTTCACACTTCTTTTTGTTGCTATCGATAATACAAACTTTTAACACTTCCCCAGCTTTGCAGAGGTAAGCTAAATTGCTTTGCAAAATTCTGGCAAGCATACAGCAATTATTTAGCTAGACGTTTGTCGCACATTGCCTGAAAGCTGCTTCCCACCAGGACATTCCTTCCGAATGAAATACTGTCTTACGCCTCCCACCCCAAAAAGCAAAGCGCAACTGCAGGAGAGAAATGCTGTCACCTCATAACTGCAGCTGGTGCAAGGCCAGAAACCGCTTTGCAGGCTGTGGCACAGCCATCACCTGCATTAACCAGAGTCTGGAGGACATCCTCATGTTATGAACTCGGAAGGGCTTGAATTTCTGATGAACTATTAGGCTTAAATTAATTTGTTGGCTTCCCTTCCTCTGTGTGTGGGGGCAGCTAAAACCTAGAGTTTAGTTTCACTGGAACGAAATACCCAGACTTTCTTAATGGATACGGTCATTTAACAAATTAACCTTTCTTCTTTTCTGTTCCGCTCCTGCTTTTTTCTTTTTGAATATAGGATCTTCCTTTTTTAAAAACAAACAGAAGTCTACAAAACCTGTCACAACAAGTCATGGCCACTTAAACTCCTCTAACAGGCACATGAGTAATAAACCTGCACTATCATGTACAACAGCAGAGTAATTTATGTGCAAATCTAAATGGATTCACATGGAAAAAGTAAAACATTGTAAGGTACAATACTGACAATAGAACTTGCACAGACTAGTATCTAAGATCTGGTAATAACAACTATTACTGGCCCTGCAACAGCAATAAAAGAAAATGCACTAAATCACAAAGGTCACGTCAAGCGCTTTGGTAGACTGAGTGGGTTAACTTTCCCAAACTGTACAAGCATTCATCTATATCGCCAAAAGGCCACTATTAACTTTCTAAAACAAATTTTTAAAAAGATAATTCTAAATATAGAAAACTAGTGTAGAAGAGCTGGGATTGTTTTTCTTGCTTTTTGTCTGAAGAACGACTTGCAGCATTATTTCTCATGTGATTTCAGTGGACTTTTGATTAATACTTTCAGAAAACTAATGTAGGGTTACAGTAGATTTACGTCTCTGAGCTTGACCATCGTGTTCAAGGAATTGCACAATAACCTATTTTTGGGAAGCAAAAAGACCAACATATTTTAATGGTTAGACTTGATGATCTTAAAGGTCTTTCCCAACCAAAATTATTCTGTATGCTAAGGAACCTATGTTATTGGTTACCTGAAACCAAATTTTCGCACAAGGAAGCTGCAAATTAAACGTGGCAAGAAAAATAATCCCCAACAGTTACTGAGTTTCAGATTAAGGTATCTGTAATCCCTCTGTGCTGGAGCGTACTTGATTCATTCAGGTATAAGATACAGGTGACCCACATAAGCGCTGTGTATTTTCAGGTGCACTTCAGCCCTGGATGATCTTGTAGCATGGGGCAGGGAGTGCATGTGTGTGAACAAAACCCAAAATCTACTGACTGACTCCACAGCTACAAGATTGGATCTTTTATTATTTCAAAAAACACCAAATAAAAGAATTTTCTTTAGACTCAGAAAACTGTTTGCAACTGTCAACTTTCAGAACTTGGAAGACTCCGATTGCTGAATTCTCTCCCTCTCCATCAACCAACTTCCATAACTTCTGGATTCAGGAGAAGCCATTTTAAATGGCAGCGTAAATGAGTGAGCTGTGCATCACATTCTTGTCATCTTAATACATGTTGCACCCACTAACAAACCACACAGAAAATAGTCTTCAATTCCTTCACAGTTAAACTAAGCAATGTTGTACCTCTCCACAGAAATCCACACCCCAAGTTTAGCAGAGCTTAATACTTACACAATTACAGTTGCAACTCACAGCGCAATACAATTTTCAAGACTATTTCCAAGACAGTGCCAGAAGTACTCTCAAAACTTTGTGGTTTTCAAACTGAGCTGACACAAAATACTCCTTTCAGTTCCACAACTGTAGATATACAGTTACTGACAGTGGTTTAGGTAAAGTTGGCTTCGCAAATGATCTTGCCTTCCCTTTTCATGTATATAGCAAAACTGAAGATACAGGAATTCTATTTTCCTCACCTAGAAAGGGCCATTTCATTTTGAGAATTACAACTGTTAAGAAATACACATTATATTTGTGTTTCCTAAAACCATGAAGTAATTTATTACAATGTTCTCTCAATGGAGATCTGAGTCTAGAAAGCTAACCCGGTTCTTGAGGGTCCAACAGGCCAAAGGTAGACAAGTCTATATCAAGGTTTGAAGCAGAGGAAAAAAAAAAAAAAGAGAACCAAATTAAAAACCCCTCATCATAGTATCTTTTATGTTGCTCACATAAGCAGCCTAATGTTGATGCTCTTCGTAGTTAGAAGTAACCCAAATAAACTGCTTAGAGGAAATGAGGAATAGCTGCTAATCAAAACACATGGGTTCAGAATCAGCTGCTTTGACTAAAGTCTGAATTTCTTTACGTTGAGATTACATCAATCCCCACTACAAGATACAATTTTTAAACAGGAACAAAATACTTGAGACATCATATTTCATTGGGAAACGTTCCATCCCACACATTTGTTTTTTTCTCAAGTGTTGAGAAATCCAGATACAGTGTCTGCAGTACCTCCAGGGTCTCCTGGCAGAACTGCAATATATAATAATCAGCTCAGACTCAGTCGTACACATGTTAAAGAAATGCCACAATCATGATTTATCCTTAACCAGACTTGCACACCTCAAAAGATTCAATTAACCTAATAAAAAAACTCTACACATTTTCAGGTTGCCACGTCAGAAGTTTGGCTTCGCTTCCTGAGGTTTGCTTAAGGTTGCCAGATGGTCAGGCCAGTTTATCATCAACACATACCAAAAGCACATAGGCCCAGAAATGCACAGTTACTTGCCTCTTCTCTCATATTTCAGCTTTGTCTACAACCTGCTAGGTGAGAGACAGACACAAGATGTGTCCTCAACCCACAAAAAAAACCAAAAAAACCCACAAAACAAACAAACAAAAAAACCACCCCAAAACAAACCATCCTCTTCTTTTTGGGAGAGAGAAAATTGCTACCAAGTTCCTTGGAGTTCCAAACACAGTTTATTATTCAGTAGCCTGAAACAATAATTAACTGTCCACTAGTTTTACAATGTTGATCCAGAAAGCTTATTACATCCCATTTAAAGAAAGATGTCTAGTTCCTTAATTTCTGTGGCTGCTACACACATTTAAAATTTTAACTAGCTTAAACTAGTACAGGGCTGTTGACTTCAGTGAAGGTACACTAGGTACTTTTGGTTTAGTAACATTTTTCACTACATGATATGTATGCTAATTATTCCCGAATATAAGCAAACCTTTTTTCAATTAGCAGCTGAACAGAACTAGCTACATATTAAAAGCAGAGAATGGAGAATACTTATATTTGAAATGAAATTTTATAATAGATATTTGTAAAAGACTTTTGTTCTCTTATAGGAAAAAAGAATAAGAATAAAATCCCTCTGAAAAATTCAACGTTACGCACATTGTCTTTGAAACACACAGCAAAATGGATCCTAAAAAACCCATCCATTATTGAGTAAAACTTACTCTGCGGCAGATAACGCTTTCAACAATGACTCGGGTGCACTCCAGCACTCATAGACGAACTCCTCCTAAACGAAAGCAACCTTTTCGGAGTGAGGGAAAAGAAACCTTAGCTCTATTTGAAATACAGATTATCACTTAGATTTTCAGCTGCTGCAAATCTAGGTAGCTCAAGCGATTTCAATTCCCTTTGATTTTAATGGAGCTCATTTTGAGTTACACCAGCTGAGGACATCCCTGTAGATGTGCTTACTTACAGAGACCTAATGCAGCAAATCATTTAAGGAACGACGGTCCTGTTTGACAGGACTGCAGAGCTGGAAGTCAGAAGCCTACCTGTGATCACAGGGATAGCCAGGAACTGAAGTTTGTGCAGCTCACTTCTTGGTCATATTCGGTTTACAAATGTCTTGCTTGCTTAAAAACCAATGCTTTGTTGCCTTGTAAGAGAATTGTTCTATTTCTCCAGAGAACTAGGTAGCAAAAGAAGGCACGGAAATTTTAAGTACGTCTCCCTCCCCACCGATTGCAAAAGATGCATAGCAGACGCCACAAGAGTGCTCTTGGAGACATAAAGCTTCTGTGAGGTTCACTAGTCCAGTTTCACACATCTAGCCAAAACTCATTGCTAGGAATGCAGCTGCCCTAGGCTTCCTATGACAGAAGTGACTCCAAAAGTGTTTGGTTTGCTCCATCAAATGGCCCTGCTATCCTTTACCTGGAAAATAACTTTATTGTTTTCTTAAGTGACTGTAATGATGCTCAGAACACCTAGGTACTTTTAATGTTTATATGAACTTCTACAAAAAAAACTAAGAGACAAGAGATTTTGTTACATTTCAATAAACAAAAGACATCCAAGACTGAGTGACCAATCCTGCCTACAATTATCCTGATGCAAATGCAGGAGTGGGGACGTTTGTACAACATGACTAAAACCTAGCCTTGATCTGATCAGACGTAACTGAGAACAGAATTTGGCCTACAGCTACAAAGTGTTCAAGTTTAAAATCTAGCTTTACCCTCACAAGCAGTCTGCACGGCACAGACAAATGCAATAACATGTAGATTTGGCAAACAATGTACTACTGGAGAGGGAAATGTCCCAGAGCAGACTGCAATAACAAATTGTCACTGTTCAGGCTAATAAGAACAAGCACTCAGCAAAGTTGATGCAGAGAACTACACTGATCTTTACATGGTAGCAGGTGACAGCAGCAGCAGAGACATTTATGGAATTTGGAACAGTACATGGAACAAGGGGACCGCTGTCCTCCCACTGTGAGACTGCCTTAGGCTGTACACAGAAGCATCAGGCTTTAATCTCCTCCATATTGCTCAGAACTGAAACCATAATCAGTATTAAAGAGGCACTTTTGTATTTATTTATGTTCTGGATGGCAGAGAAATACATGCCATCATTTGAAGCCTTAAAAATCAGATGTGCTGGGGGTTTTGTGCATGTGTCACCAAGCATTAATGAAAAGGATCTCTCACTAATTTACTAAAAGCTATGCTAGGCAGTTATAAAACAACTTTATAATCATCTGTTTGTGGTGACTGCTCCTTTTCCTCTTTGATGTTGCATCCCAGATCGTACCCGACAGCAGAACACCTAGCAGGATCCTCATTCTGCTGGATACCTAGAGTTCATCTGCTCATTTTTCTCTCACAGCTAGTTACAAACAGTAAACCAGGCCTCTGTTTCATTCAGTCCTTGCCCATACTACATGGCCCTGTCCATTAATTTCACTGAGCTTATACAGCAGAATAGAAGAGTTGGAAAGAACATTTCTCTACCACAGAAGACCTGAAAAGATCATCACTCCTCCACATCTGAATGAGTAGTTGAGAAAGCTTAAGAATAAAATAAGGCTGAGAATGAGGGATGCGAGAGTAATGTTTCGTTCATGATTAGACAAGCACAAATGGAACAGCTCGTATTTATAAATGTTTGCATTTTTTAATAGGGTGCTGAAAGGCATTTTGCAGATAAATGCAGACATAAAGTCCATGCTGTGAGGACCTCAAAATCCAAAGATGAAGTTTTGGCCAGCTGTTCAGGGCAATATTGGACTGTCCTTCAGATTTCCTTAGAACAAAAAGATCCTTCTTAACAAATGTTATCACGCCCAAAAACTCAGAGTTGATCTCTTGTATTGCCCCTCTGACCTGCATTAGTGAATGCAGGAGAGTTGGTGAATGCAGCAGATGCTGTACAACAACGCCTCACCATGGGGTGACGGAGGGAGCTCTACAGATTGGAAATCTCAGGGTGCCCTGCATAAGGCTGACCCTGTAAGCCAGCCTGAAGGGGCCCACTTAGTGCAGAATGCTTGCCTCGAACCAATATAGTATAGAATACCTTTCAGGTCTGCTTCCAATTTACTGATTGGTGCAGCAGAAAATGATCTTGATCAAAAAAGACTAGTGCGGTGGGTTACTGCTAAGTCAGAAACTGAATCTCTCTCCAAAGTGGTGTCACTCCCAATGAAATTCTCTGGGACACAGACAAAAATGTTCCCAAGTTCATGCCAAGAGGCATTTCCTGTTTCTCAACCCCCATCCCTTCTTGGACCTAAAATTAAGTTTAGTGGGTGCCCTTAGCTTAAGAACGTAAGAAAGGCCATGATAGTTCATAGCAGATGTCCCATCTAGCCCTGTTTGGCTGTCCCTAGTGATCAGGAGTACATGTTTAGGGAAGAACGTAAGAGATAAGAAGCATGCAGCATGATTTTTCGTTGTATAAACTTGACAAGCTTCTAAGAGTCAGTGGTCCAGAGGCTGCCTTTAGATCACTTTGACAGCAACTGTTCGATCTGTGAATGCAGTAAGTTTAGTTTGAACTTGGGAAGTTTAGTGCTACAGTTAGGACCAGATCTGGCATTATTCACCATGCCCATATGCATATTCATCAACGTTAACACATCCTACCTCGTCTGTGGGCTGTGAACATGAACTGCAGAGGCCATATTTTACTGCTTAATGCAACTGAATGATATATAGCTAGCCAGCCCACCTTGGCACCCCTGTTTTGAGGTAACTCATAATCGTAAGAGCTCACAGACCTGTAGCATGGAAGTTTTTATCACCACATGTGTGCTTAATGAGCAACTCAAGCACCTGAGAAAACACAGCCTACTTGGTAGTTATGAACATCCATCACTCTTGGATCTTCTTCTCATCGTTCAGTGATGTGGTATTTGCCACACCCACCGTACGCAGTCTAAGGAAACACAGCACTACCAATGTAGCATTCGGGTCACAAGAGAGCTCGCAAAACTGAGGGGTGGCACTAGCTGCCCTTCAAATGTGTTCCCTTCACTGCGTACAGCGTATGTATGGGACGTCTGGTAAGTGCTTCCGCTGTCAGTGTAAGCAGAGTAAAGGTCTCATTTGTCTTGGATTAATTTTAAGTGTGGAACAAGGAGAGTAAGTTGAAATTTCCTTCTTTCACCCTATTTCACTGTCTCACAATCCTGTGCACACTTACTAAGTCTGGTAACACTTGATATGGTTCCTGTCTCCTACACTTCAGCAAGGAACCTTTTTAGAAGAAAACCTGACTCCAATACCTCCAGCGTGGAAGCAGTAATGCTTTTCAGTTACACATGGTTCCAGGTGATGCACAAGTGTCTGAACATCACTCAGAATTGGCGGTAATAAACTTTGATAGATCTTAATATCGCTTCAGACAGTTGTGATGTCCTTCATTAGCACTTGGCTGCCTGCAGAGAAAAAACTCTATTGCATTGGTTGACATAGAGGACTCAAAATAAATTATAATGCCAAATCTTAAGAATGTCTCTTTTTCTGCCATTAGTAGAAATGATCTTTGAGTAAATCCAAGTCTGGAAAATATACATTAACTGTAACTTTAGCAAATTCTGTTGTAAGAGAACGGAGAAATTAACTTTCACCTTTTTTATTTGCCAACTAACTTCACCCATGTGTTGGAAGTATTTAGATGAATTTAACATTCTTGAATTATTTGGGCTCCATATTCTTATAAATATTTATACTCAGTATAAATCCAAGACAGTGTCTCCATCTAAAAATAGCACACTGATTTGTGGCTTTGCAAACATGAGACGAGAAGTCAGAGCATTAGAAACTACATACAGCAAGTGTGTGTAATTATGCTCATTAAAACGCTCTAAGTGGAAAATTTTTCATTACCCTGGGATACAAGAGAAGCAGGGCAGACACCCCCTAGATCCTGGTTGCAAGCAACCTTTACCAAGTCCATGTAATCCTGTATTTCTAGCAATTTGCTCAGGCTCTCAGGGACTTGCTTCTAGCCCTGAAGCTAGAACCTGTCTGTGCAGAGCTGGGGCAGATGCACAGCCACTTCCTGAGTACATCCCTGTAAAATTCCTCTGTGGGTTTCCGGAAGGCTAATGGGGGAACTCTGGTCTGGACTTCCAAGTGTCAGAGCTGGAATTTGAAAAATGCCATGGAAAAGCAGGACATTTAGAGTCCTGGTCTTCAAAGATTTTATTGTTTAAAAAGCAATTTATTTGACTGCAAGCTGAGTATTTAGTGCTGCCGCTCAGTGGGCCCTGCCTACAAGTGGGATCTTCTGGAAGCATAAGTATAAATGAAAACATCACCATCCCATAATTGCCATCTGTCTGATATTCTGCAACTGCCTTCATTAGAATAGACATTTTACTGTCATTCTACTACCGTCTGGTTTAGTTTTAAAAGCACAACTTCTCAGCCCACGTTTTCTCTCGCACACACACTTCCTCCTTTTCCCCTCCAAACACCTTCACACTGTTTCCCAAAGATCCCAGTATGATTCTGCCCTACAGAATGAGGGGGACCCACCATCCTTTTCACTTCTCCTCTGAATGAAAGCACAGCAGGAAGAACTCCTGTAGTAATGTTTATTCAGCTGTGTAACAGCCTTCCAAAGGAAGTAGCAGAATTGCTAACACCTGAGTCATTTTATCGCAGTGACCCAAAGTACTGCGGAATGTATGTCCCCCACTAACAGAGCAGATCCTGTATTGTCCGAAAGCTCTAACCTCATGCTCCCTTGTTTGAAGAATGCAAAATAAAATACAAATCAATAAAATAAGAGTTGTGTATCGATTCTTCTCACGAGGCAATAAATACTTTGTTAAGCTTCTGGTTCTTGTTCTTTTCCAATCCACGTTGCATGGAAATGCGCTCAGTCTAATACCTTTCCTCTTGACGGGTGACTGTGCACAGCTAGCAGGAAACGGACACTCTGGAGAACATGTCCTTACTGAATGTCTTAGTGCACTGAAGTGACTGGAATTTAACATCTTTAATTTAATCCTCCAACACACTTTCCCTCTAAGTACTTAGTTATAAAACTAATCTTCTTGGTAAACTACTCTCTCTCCCATTTTCAGGATGTCAGATATGTTTTTAATATATTTACTCATTTCACTGGCAGAGACACGTATCCACAGGAAACATGACGTTTACAGTGAAAGCAGTCATAGTCCTAGTTAACTACATGTTAACTACAGCGCTTCTGCTGTAGCGTAACCATAATCCTTTGGCCTGAAGCAGAAGCAGCGATTAAAGATGGCAGATAAGGAATCAAATTCAGATGGCTCTGTAATGTCCCCTGCCTAGTATTTTCTCATGGTCTCACCCATTCTCTGCACATGCATGACAGTAATCCAAAAAAATACACACTTACCAACTGGTCAGCCTGTAAAAGAAGATGCTGCTTGTGTCACTACACAAGCAATGTCACTAGCACTGCAATGGAACACATTTTAATGACCTAAATATTCAATCTTTTTCATTCATTTCATGTTAGTGTAAGTGCAGAAACTTTAGGTTATGTCTCATTTTTGCAATGTGAATCTTCAGAGTAAGAAACACCACGGTCTGCACTTGCTGAACCAATTCAGGCTCCAAACGGTTAACCTCTTCAAAAAAAAAGGGAAAAAAAATAAAAAGGCAATTTTCCTTCTGGGCTTCCTCACTATAGCTGAAACTGAAAACAGAAGTGCTGGAATACCACAATAAAGGCTCTGCTCTTGCTGTATTTTTTAACTGCCTAGAAAAGACAGGAAGATCAAGAAACCCTGTGAGAGATAATAAAAGACAAGCACTTGAAAACTGAATTGTGATGTGGCCACCAGAAATACCACTCTCAGAAGCAAAAATACTTGCAAGTGCATCCCTAGAGAATGGACTGCCAAGCCCTGGCTCAGCAGCTCTGCTCTTTTGTAAAACTAGATTATGCAAGAATCTCCATCCATGAGTGTATGGACAGAGAAAAGCAGCAGTGGCTTTTGTCAAGCATCAAGCTATCATGAAAATCTAGGAATTACCATATTAGATTAGGCTGTGCCCCCTATCAAGTTCCTCTTAGCAGTCATTAGCCCCAGATGCTCCAGAGGAAGCTGAGACAGTTCTAGTATATCATATTCCCCAGGAGACCTTCCCGCCCTGTTTCCCATAGTCAGCATTTGGCTAAAACACTGAAGCAGCAGAGAAGGACTGCCTCCCTCCGTGCTCGAAAGAGCTCAGAGGAAACGCATATAACTTGGCCCCTGACTGGTAGGTCTCTGGATCCTTTCAGAGTAATTCAGGGTTAGCTCTAGTCCAAAGAACATTTCATTCGTAAATGTTTTTAATAAAGCAATGGAAGCCACCCACATTCTGCTGGGACGGTACAGGTTTGTGTTTCTGAGCTCTTGAACCATTTCAGAAAAAAACTGATGCACACCAGGATCCTTTTAAATGTCATATCAGGCAGTAGGTGATATTTTGCGTGGTGAGCTAATTAATTTTTTAATAAAAAGGAGTCATCCAACTACATTTTTGCTATGCACACACACAACAGTAGCCCCAGCTCAAATGTTTATGCAAGATGAGTACACAGCCCAGTTTTTTTCCCCTATTACCTTTTGAGAGGCAGAAAGGCAGCCTCAGGCAGGCCTCTGTCTCCTTGGGAACGTCACTGGGGAGCTGTACCACTTCAGACTTCTTCAAAA
Source organism: Psophia crepitans (assembly GCA_013399095.1). Taxonomy (NCBI): domain Eukaryota; kingdom Metazoa; phylum Chordata; class Aves; order Gruiformes; family Psophiidae; genus Psophia; species Psophia crepitans. Next base: position 1,124,414 of record VWZZ01006679.1, read on the forward strand.
TAGGAAAACATTTCAGAACCAACCACACACTTTAATTACTGGCAATTAGAAATTCCTGGTTTTGTGTGTTTACAGCTGAAAAATGTTAATGTGTGCCAGTTGTGTCAGAAAGTTTGATTAAGCTCTTTAAACTGAACTTGAAAAACTTAAAACGCTCCAAACACTCTATGATCAGAGTATCTTGGGGGGCTTTCCAAAGTGACATGTAGAAGTCAGAATTGCTTTAATAGTCTCCTCACTGTTCCCAGTGGACCACAGCTTGCTTTGCAATGACACACACCCAACGTGGCTGGTAGAAGAGATTTCTATCTGGCAGTTTTACAAAGACTAAGCAGCATCTTAATCACGTCTAAGGTCACTATCGGAATGGTAAACTGGAGTTACAACAGAGGTTCAGATGAACATCCCTGGTGTGTAGGGAGGTATACGAGCAACTGTGAAATGAGATACAGGTGAGGCTGTATGGGTTAGCTTCTTTTTCAGTGTGCAGCAGATCTGTCTTAGTAGTTTTCGTAGAAAATTAAAGGCTGAAAGAAACAGCATCAATAAGAAAGTGATGTTAGACTAAGTTCATAAGCAAAATACAAAGAGAACAAAAGGTACTTTTTCTGCCCTAACAGAGATGATATTTCCATAGATATGTAAAGCTGATGATGAATGCTTGCTACAGAGCTCTCCATGTGTCATAAAATATGAGCAATAAAATAAAGTCAAAGAATTGAAAAGACAAATGACAAGCCTCTGTGCATCATTAATGAATGATGAGGGTAGAAAGGCAGAAGATAACCCTCCATGCATATAATAATGATGTCTTTGACTGGTGGTGCTTCTCTATGCCTGCACGTTTAATAAGATGTGTTAGAATTAAAAATTTAAAAATCAAGTCCATGTGCTCCATAAAATATGAGGAAAGAAGCAACTCTAGCCTAAGTTAAGATCTTAGCATTGTACATCTTATTAAAGAATGGGATGTGTTGATTTATGTAAATAGCAATACACGAAGCATGGCAGTATTCTAACACTGATAACAAAACAAGTCATACAGTCAGTAATCTCATGTCTCATTAGAGGAAGAATTTTGATTCGTTTGATTCCATGTTTTCAGATTTAGGACAGCTATTTTGCAAAGCATGCAGCAGTGTCTGCTTCCCGCAGGCTGCAGCCTCCAAGGAACACGTACATTTGAGGAAGAAGAGAGGTAATTTTGGAAATGTCGTATCTGAATGAAACAGTGGGTGCATGTTCCTTAGAAGTCTGGGATGTGGCTATATCATGGGATGAGAGGCCCCTGACTCACCTTGCCAACCATTTATCAAGTGTCTTTGACTTAAATCACCAACAACCCAGTGGTTAAACCACAACAGCCTGGATTTCATAGTTACATCTGGTGCTTAACATTCTGACCAAATTTGCAGAAAAAACTAATTAATCTTTGAATTATTTTGTACTATGACCTTGACAACAATAAAAAACTGAATTTAAAAAAGTGCTGGACACAGAAGTTTCTTGTAGTAAAGTAACCAGAAGTAGAGACAGCATGACCACGATGGCACTCAGCAATGCCACTGCAGTGAGTTTTACACTGAATGCCAAGTGCAAGCTGTGTCTCTGGAGAGTGTGCTGGAGGGGCAGAAAGAGAAACGGGTGTGCGCAACCAGATCATGGGGTGAGGCTGAAGTCATGGAGGAGAAACACATCATAAAACAGGTAACACAGTAAGAGCATGTCACACCTTTTAAAAAGACAGACCCACAATACATCATGATATCTCTCCTACCTTGACATATATTTTCTACAAACACCATTAACAAGCCTCTTCCCCCTCCCCTCCAAACTTTGTTTGAACTTAAAAAATGATGGAAATGTGCTTTAATGAACCATTAATGTCTCTCAATGTCTTCCAGGCTAAGCCTACTCAATTTACAAAGCAACCGATTTTCTTTTCTGCTTCCCCCCCACTCCGCCCCCCGCCCCAATGAATGCTGCCAGCTCTGCAAATGCAACCTGGAATCAGAAGTCTGATCCTCGGGGCTCAAGTATCATCACCAATAATAAAAATCTGATAACTGACATTTATCTGAGAGTGATGCTGTTAATGTGCCAGACAGAGCAGAAAACCAGCTCACTTTCCCACAACTATATTGTCTCTTAATTGTTAGCAATAATAAAAACTCATTTCCGTTAAGTAAGCAGATACGTCAGACATATGGGTAACAGGTCTGGGGGCGAGTGCCATTGTTTTATAGCCATTTCCCTCTCAGTAATGGCGTTTAAGAAGTTACTTGCAGCATGTAAACTAGAAGTAGGATATGCATGTGAGCATTGTGTGAGAGACAGATGGACTAAGAAAAACATCTGGCTTCTATACAGTAGAAATCTTAAACTTTAAAGCAATTAATTAAATGTCTTTCAAGGAAGGGATTCTGCCCTGTTCCCTGGTGAAGTGAATGGCCAGCCTTCCAAGGTCTGCAAGAGGAAGAGTCCACCATCGAAACTTTCAGAAGTAAAACACCAGCTATTTGTTTTAACACACTTGAAAAGTTCTTGGTCAAAACACAAAGTTATATCGAGCATAACTCATAACGTTAAGGTTCAAGTTATGCAATTTGCTTTAGGATCTAGAAATTCCAGCTCATAACGAGAACAAAATTATTTTAGCAGTATACTTCACACAAAAAGCACTGTAAAAAAAAAAGCCCATTCTCATGACTTACGACGGGGAGAGAGGACAGGCAGCACGTTTAGCCCACAGGGGCTGGGAGAGAGAGAAGCATGGCTGGGTTGTACGATAAAAGGTTCTGCCCATGCTTCAGGGGAGTATATTACACATCTTCTAAAAATACACTGCTGCATAGCTCTCAGAATGGGAAGCAAGTAACAGACTTGACAACTAGTATAATATGCCAGCAAGAGGGGAATGATTTTTCCACATAACCTTGCCTATTCACACTTTTATTATAGCAGTGTACTAACACTGGATAAGTTGACTTGGCCAGCCCAAACCTACTGTTTGGTGGAAGTGAAAAGCAGAATGAATGCAGTAAAATTTAAATCCAAGGCTTGGTGTCAAGGGAGAGAAAAAGGCAAACTTCTTATAAAAGGAACTTGCAGAATGGTGAGTAAGAGCTGTACTGAAATCATATTTTAAAATTATTTTTATCCAGCTGAATGACAGAGCTTGTCACTTCTATGTAGTATAAATGACTGAATAGTTGGGATGAGCAATAATACCATGGCACATTGAGTCAAGCCAAGATTTGATTCTTAGCTCTGCTACCAATTCATGCCGATAAATCATTCAAAGTCTTTGTGCTTTGACTTCCCCATCTGAGAAAGGAGATATTCAGCTTAGTTCACAGAGGTGTTGAAATGTTGATCATTTTTATGCACACAGCAATGTGAACACATGGGGTAAAAGACGCTTTTGAAGTATTAAATATTCTTCTTGCTATTACGCCTGCTTTCCTCTTCCTACTGTTTATGACTAGTGCTATTCTTTTGACTGAACTTCAGTCCATTAGAACTTGACAGTATAGAATTTGCATTCTTTGCGATGATAAATGCATTTAATTTTCTTCAAGCAAATACATTCCAATTCAGCCTTTAAGCGTAAGACTAATCTCTTTTGTTTCACATGACTATTGAGTAAAAACAAGTGCTCAAGTGCTTTGTCAAATTGAGGCCATAAGAGTTTCTGCAAGAATAAGCAGCAATTGGCAGTTGAATCCTGTAATTTGAAAAAGTTCTCTTCCAAATCTTGAAGATACTGTCAATAATTTGGTTGCCATCCCTCCAAAATGGATGTGGTGTGGTACACACACACTTAAAAAAAAAGATACTAATTTCCCATCATAGTTTTGACTTCCTGGAAAGCTGCAATAGCTCATTACATCTTGCCCTGATCTTGCAGGGGAAAGTAGCACTAATTGCAGGTCTAAGTTTGAGGGAAGAGACAGATTCTTCCCTTCACCATCCTTACAGGGATCAGGTTTTCTTTTGCAGTTATATCAAGCGTGGCGCATTTCCTAAAACAACGAGAATCTCACACACCAATGACTCTGACTGTTTCTGCTGTCTTCCTGGTTTACACATTAGCAGTAGTTGTATTTGTTACACAAAAAAATGATCTAGAGTATAAAGTTTTATGCAACTTACAAGGTGTAAATTCATGAATTCCTCCAGAGCACATGCAATGAAATGAGCTATATACACGCCTTTTTCACTGATGCAGATCTGTATATCCACATTAGTAACAAACGATTGCTACCAATCAGTTCTCATGCTATCTGCAATAAACCAGAAAGTGATACAGACTGGTTTTCCTGAGACATTGTATGAGGGCAGAGACTCACAGTGATGAGGGCTACAGTTTGTACTCTGCAACATTACAGATGTACAGATTATTAGGATTTTATCTGACTTCAATATAAATAGGTTTCCTTGATCAGAATTAATTCCAGAAGGTTGAGGATGATCTTCCCCCCTGTATCAAACCTTTGAAGTCTTGAGATATGACAAGCCAAGCAATCACAGCCCCTCTACACCCAGTATCAGGGAACTTTAAAGAGCCTAGCACAGAACAGTCTACAGGCAAGTTGTAGTAACATTGAATTAATAAGCACCATACACACAAATATTTCTTGAAATGGTGAATTCTGGGAGGGAAATCCGGACATGTTGTCTGGAGCAGACATCCAGAAGAGCTAATGTGTAAAAATCTCCCATGGACACACGATGCAAAACCTAATAAAGCATTTGAGCAGCTGGGACACCTAAAGAGCCCTCCTTCCCCCAAACGCAGGTATTACTAAGGTAAGCAAAACCTAAATTCTGTCATCAGGAAAGGTATTGGGTCAGTTCTTTTAGAAATGCGGTGAAGATTTATTTAGACACAATTGGCAGTAGCAAACAGTGAGGGTCACTATTCTCAGAGCAGGACTGGGACTTGGACTAAGAGTGTGAAAAAGCTTCTTGTCTTAATTTATGAGATCTCTGTAGACCAAAATAAATGGTAAATCACTTATGTCATTCCCCAAAGAAGCCTAAATGTCCTATTTCCCCCTGGGAACAGAGAAAGTTGGTTTTTTTAAGGTTACAGATTTCTTATTTGCAAATTATCTGAGAGAGATTTGTAGCTGGCAGGCACAAGCACCAGAGGAGTGGACTAAAGCTCAGTAAAGCAGTGTCCAGAATGTCACCAGTGTTCTGGGTAAAAGACATCATGTCTCATCTCAGGTGACATGCGGACTGCCATTCCCAAAGCTACTCGGGAGTTCAAGCAGACAAAGGTAATTCACTATGACTGTTAAGGCTGCAAAGACTCTCAATGTGAAGAGCTGAAACCAAGAGGTCTTGCTGCATTTTAAAGTATATCACTTCCTGGAATAGGAAGATGACTCCATCACAGATGGTAACGCTAAAAAAAAAATAAAAGAAAGGAAACAGTAATAGCGTGCAGACGCTGCTGCGCCATCGCAGATAGCATGTTTTCAGTAATGCCTTTTAATCCATCATTGTATACAGAAGTTCCCACTGCTTATTTTACTATCATCGAAAAACATGTATTGATTTGCTTATGATGAAAATTCCTACTTCAGATCTTTGTCTATTACATCAGAGCAGAGGGGAGGAAAGGAAATCCAGAAATAAACCCAAAGTAAATCTCCATTTAGATTCCAGTGTAAAACCTTAAGCACTTCATTCTTTGAAATAGAGAAAAAAAACCCTGTGATCTGGATTCTGTGTGCAGCAGTAGTAATATTATGTAATATCATCTTAAAATCCCGAACAAAACCAGTATAAAACTTGGGCCCTAGAATCAGTCTTCTAGACAGCAAAACATGGACATACTGTATGGCCCATCAAGTTGCCTCTGGAAGTAGTTTAGCCATTTATTTGCCCTGTACTAATAATGGTCAAGTATGAAAGAAATTAACGGCTCATAAAAAGCATAGGAAGTGTAATAAAAATGTTGAAAGACAAAAAGTTGGAATTTAATCCCTTTATAGAAACGTTCTCACTGACCATTAAAATGCTGCCTTTATTCAGTCATTCCCATTAACAACCAACACAGACCACTAAAGGACAGGCAGGTGGTGCCGCTGGTTCAGGTTTTCACTCTAATGGAGCTTTTCCTTTGAACTCAATACCTCCCGCCTAACCACTGCGGGCTGGTAGGCTTTCCTCACTTCTCCCCTCTGGGATTCCCACAGTGCCCTTAGATCTTTCTCCTTTTTGGCATCTTTGAGGGTGTGATTCTGTTCCTGAGATCTCCGTGATGGACCAATGACCTAATTCGTCTTGTTAAAGGGAAAGAAGCTGACCTTGATACCTAATTATACAAGAAAGGAAGTCACTAAATAAAAGCCTGGAGCCTGATTTACTTAACAGCCTGCTCAAACAGCTCCTGCTACACGTGCGGTGCCGGTGACTGTTGGAACAGTCTTGGTACCAACACTGAACATATTTCTGCACATCTGAGCTTGAAACCAACCCAAAGTTTTTCTAGTATGATACCACAAAATACTGCTCAACCAGGGGAGAGCCTGCAATTAGGTGACATTTACTTTGGTTTAACATTCTGAAAACAACCCAAGCCCAGCCCCAGCTGCCCTAACAATGGCTGGATGTGCAGTAACAGCCCAGAGCCACTACGACCCATATACAAATATGTCTGCCAGCTAAACAGCCTTAGAGAACAAATATTAGTAACAGTTTACTGTAGCAAGTTGACAATAAAAACAAAAGAAAAAGCTCCAGATAAAAATCTCTCATGATTGTGCCTAGGAATTCGATTTTAACAGTTTAAAATTGTAGGGTTTAGCAGTTGGTTGAATTACTGCGTGAAAAGTTGCAATATAAAACCAACAAACTTTTTGCAACATTACCAGGAGCAACTTGAAGAAATCAAGTAATGTCTCCATTCGAGGGAAGTTATTTTGTATTTATAAGGTACATTTATATTTTTGTATTTATAGCTGAGAAATTATTGCCACTGTAAAGGTAAAGATGGTGACTACAGATGGTTGAATGATGTTTAAAATTTATCAAACACATTTTTTCAGCAACTGCTGAAAAACTGTGAATCATATTTTCCTACTGTAAAACCATTTCTATAACTAGTAAATAAGACATTTCTGATTTTTTTGCCAGCTTGCACTAATTTATTCAAATGCAATTTTTTCCATCATTCATCTCCCTCTCAAGGCAATTTTTTTTGAAAGATCTTGATGTGACTTATTGACCAATTTCCCTTAGTTCTATTAAATTGTAAATCTTGTTTAATTTAGTAGCTTTTGTGTATGTAGCAGGTAGTTATTCTTGTCGGTTGGTTGGTTGTTTCTGATGGTAAGATCCATACACAGGGTGGGGAAACTTAGCAACACCAAGCAATCAACTACTCCCACAGAAAGGAAGACCCATATCCCTTAGTAGACCAGACCAGATGATAAACCTTAAAATACAACCCACAGCTGTAAAATCAAAGCCACAAACATCCTCTGAATTTTTGCCCTGAGAAGGCAGAGTAACCAGCAAGACTATGAAGTCCATACAAAGAAAGAACTTCAGGGAAGTCACTGCCATAATGGGATAGCAGTATAAGTCCCCCAGATACAAAACGTATTTGATAAGAAATTCAGGTGAATCAAGGTATACAGTAAGACCAAATAAACTGAAACAAACTCAGCTGCCATAGGAAAAGCATGTTCCCTGGCACAACAGATTTAATCTGGAGCAATATGTTCTGCTACATGTTTGCTGAAGTCCAGTTATTGTACCATAGGCCAGAACGAGATGCAGTCGATCACTGAGCCAGGCTGAACTCTTAAAAAATACATGAATTTCCCCTGCATTGTCGGAGTGAAAGCACTGCCTCAGTTTCCCTTTCTGTGAAATAAGAATTCTCCTACTGTCTTTACTGGAGTCCTGGAGGGACTACCTCATCCATATACAACATTTTAACACCCAATCTCTACAAATAATAAATGACTATGTAAACATCATACAAATCTGTGTCCTTTTTTTTTCTCCCACCAATACAGACATTTTAAATATATGAGGATTTTAGAAGGAAAAAAGGGGGTAGGAGGAAGAATCAAATCACTGCAGGCCCCTTGGCCTTAGGATTTTTTTCAGTCTGTAACAACAGGGACCTTTCTGTTTCAAAAAAAGCTCATTCTGTTGTCTGAATCTGCTTTAATGAAATGGAATTTGCATTCAGCATACAGCACTAGTGGTCAGAGGGAATCACTGTCTCCATCAAAGACTGTGCACTTTAAATCCTTTGCTAGTTCAACTGCTATATATTTGATTTTAATTAAAGTTCTGTCATGAATTATAAAAGACCAGATCTTCAAAGTCATTAATTAAGGCCCCTCGGTGTCTGAATACTAACATTATAATGACAAGTGAGATGTACAGTGCCTATCAACAAGCGGCTGCACGGCAGCGGCTGCAAAGCAAGCAGAACTATTATTCTGACATGTTCAGGATTGCACTTGCCGATTGTTAGAGCAAAGAGATCTCCCATGAATACAAAGAGAACAGCGGTGGGGAATCGCCAAGCTTTGGCATGGCATGGTTTGTAAGTAATGTGCCTCTTCCCAGAATTTGAGAAATGGGTCACCCAGTGAGGTACTCCTTTGGGTCTGTCTCTCAAAATCGAAAGGCAGAAATTCCACAGCTCTGCACTATGGGGCTTAGCAGCCGATCACATGTTCACTTCAGCCTAACTCTTGCTCTTACTATGTGTGTAGTAGTGGCTACCTTACTAGCTAAGGGCTAGACTCCATCACGCCTACTCGCATCTTTCACTGCAAGGTGCCTCACGGAGATGAAGAGGCTCACTGACAAAACAACGCACGCTGACGTCACTATGGATAGCAGGATCTGCCCCCAGTGTTAGTTACCATCATGCTGAGTTTACCAAGCTTAAGCAAACACAGAAGCATCAAGAGTTCATTCTTCTGCTGAGCCACCAGTGATCTGGAGTTTCTTTTAAAGGCAAATTTGTGCTGCACATTTTACCCACAAGATCCAGTTAATTTTCAAACAGAGAAGATGACGCTTCACAAAGTGAAATATAAACACACATAAAATAGCTAGGTGTTTTCCATAGGGTGCAACCGGCTGGGCAAACTCCAGTGGTGAGTGGTAACAATCTCATTTATAAGTCACTGTGGAACTGGATGCATGATAGAGGGGGAAGAGTCAGTATGTGAAAAGGGAAAAAAAAGAGAAGTATAAAATCAGATGCTAATAGGCATGATATTTTTCCTTGAAATAATACAAATTGATGCACTTCATCTTTAAGTTTGGGTTTATATCAGAAACAACTCAGGTTTTCTGTGTCCTTTACAGATGCACTGTCCTCAGCAAATACTGATAACTCAAAACTAAAAACTCATTACTCAAAATCAGCTTAACTCGCTTTCCAAAATACAGGTTTTCTCTTACTCCTCCACAGCTGAAAGCTTGACACTAAAATCTTTTCCTCACCTCACTGCTGAGGAGCAGCTCCAACTTTGCTCTCCCTCCACAAACTCCAGGCGGGGTGGGCAGCCAGCGCTGCTGGAGCTAACAAGGCCCCTGAAGCCAGAGCCATCTCCTTGGTGGAGCTTTTCTTTCCACAAGCAGCTTATGTTGACCAACAGACCAACCTGATTTCCTTTAAATTCAACAGCCTACAAGCTAAAAGGGAGTCCTTCTGACTAATTCTGAAAAACATTATCAATACACACTTTCACAGTACTCCACGCTAGCTGTCCAATTCATGATCTCTATTGTTAATTAATTGTTCTTGTATAGAAACTATTTCTGAGTATTTTCCCAGTTTCACCATAAGGAATTGCCTTGTATTGGGCTCCATTTATGGCGATTTAGGAGTATTTCCCTATTCATACCCCTTGCATTATTAAGCAACGTAATTTTTAGTGAAAGCACTATACTTTCCATTTTACTGGCATAATTTTCACTGAAGACACGTTTCAATTAGTGACCTCAGCAGTTACTAGGTCAGGTATATGCTACTTAGAATAATCAGCCACTAAGTGGACATACCTAAAATATGTGGGGGTTTTATTATATCTATTTTCTGTCTGAAATTCAGAGGTGACAAGCAGGCCATGACCAACTTCAAAAAGAAGTGTTTGAAGTTAGTTTCTAACCAAACTCCCAAACAATTTATGATTTCTGAACTAACTAGCTAGCAGGATGGTCAACTGCAATGACTAATTAGAACACCCCAAATTCAAGCTACAAGAACTCACCAGATGTCACTTTATCCTACCAGATTTGAAATCAAAATAGTTAAAATAGGTAAGAATCACATTGGGAAAATGTGTGGGGACAGGAGATAAATTTGTCAAAGGAGCCTGCAGTTTAAACCTTCTCTAGGCTACCTGGCAGTGTTAAGAAGGCACAAAGAAGTTCATCCTGGTGAAACATGTAAACTTGGCCTGGGGTTTGCCCAAAGTAGTTCAGCATATTTCCGCTGAACTAATTCACCCAGCAGAAGCTTTACAATGCCAATTAACACCAGCTGAGGACACAAGCAGGAATTTCCGGTTCAGGCAGAAGCATAATGAACAAATACAATGGAAAATGCTTTGTCAAGAGCAACAGATGTACTTAAAATTCATTTCTAATTTAGTAGCAAGCTAACAAATGAAATCCATGTGTCAACGGAACTTCACATCTTTAGGACTTAACTTCCCGAAACAGAAGGGATGAAAGAAACAAAAGTAAAAATATAATTGCTACCTTAAATGCTGAAAATCACATCTGGTACCAACTGTTGACCCTTCGTACATTGTCCCACTCTCACCCCTCTGTGGACGCACATACACACACCAATTTCCAACAGTTTCAAGACTCCCTCATGTGGTGGTCAGATATGGTGAATTAGATCACTGGAGTCTGAGCCAGCCGCTGAGCAGGCAGAGAGCATATCCAGATAATAAATGATGTGGATGTTTAAGGCTTTTGTCCTGTTAGGATCAACCCTTCAACATATATGTCTTAGATGAGCTCATTTGCCTGCAATATAAATGAGTTCTCACTGAAGTTATTAATCCTTTTAAACTCAAATGGGGACTGCTGTGACTAATCATTGCTTCCTGGAGACAATTTTACTAAACAGATCAACTGCTAACATTATGCCTTTCTCTGTTCCTGCAGGGACACGTCTTCATCTGCCAGCTGCAGCAGACACCCCCTATTTCTGTAACACACACCGACTGGCAGGTAGTTGGAGTGTAGTCTCTCCGGCACCAAACACCAGCAGGAATGTAGTCCCTTAGTATATTAATACTATTACTTGCATAGATGGTCCATCTTCAGCAGAGGTACAAAAGAGAATGAGTCAGAAGGCATCCCTGGTAAACTGAGGAGCCACCAAAGGCCTGGATCAACTGGACCTGGGATAGTCCCATGGGCACCTCTCCTGAAGTCCGGGCAAACTTCTCCACCACCTGAGCTTCAGATTTTCCAGTCACTTAGAAGTTCTGAATGAAACACTCCGAGAACACCGCATTGGCTCTTTCTGACAATTTCAATCTGTTATTTCTGGTTGAAGAATGGTGCTAAAATCAACACAAGTCCACCTACATTAATCAAATTGTTGGTTTGCTTCCTAAACTTGAAGCTATTCACTGACAGCACAGAACCTGGAAGAAGTAACAAATACAATAAGAGGTTATATATACATACCACAATAGTTTGTTTGGAGACACACATCCCACTGCACCCAGTTACAGCCAGCTGACTCTGTAATCAGATGATCAGCTGCTTTCTTGAGATCTTAATTGTCCTGATGATTACTTATTTCTTCAGCCTAGCAACAGGTTCCAATCTAAAACATGAAACCCCACTAAGAATAAATCCATCATTCTGCTCACTGACACTCTGCCTAACGTATTCCTCTGGAAACACCAGGAAATCATCAGCTTTTGATAAAATTTTAGAATTAGTGACAGTAGGAATCGCTACAGTGCATTTCTGGAGGGATGACTACTCTGTCAGCAAACTACCCAGGACATCATCTGAAGTCTAATCGTGAAACTGCTGAGTGCTCCTGAATCATTTCAAAAATAATTTTCTGAAAACAGAAAAATCCTTTGATAAAAACAGCGTGTTAATACATGCTCCTGTGTCTCTTATCACAGCCAGATCTACTGAGATATGTAGCTTACAGCTCACCAGACATCATGATTCCCTTTTTACTGTTATTACTGAAGTATGTCCTCAAAAGAGGCACTTGCCATCCCCGACCGTGTGGTTTCTGCCATACAGTTCCTATTACTGCATGAAAGCAGGCATTTAAAAATCATATCTGGCATCTTACTCATAAAGTAGATGGTTTAAAATTTTCAATATGAAATGGTTCTAACCTGAAACAAATACAGTAACAAGAGAGGAGCTTTTTATGGCTCAGCAGAGATAAATTAATGTATATCTCAAATTAATATCTTAATACAGAAGTTATATGCTACATTGAAATTATTTTTTTCCACAAATACATAAAATGTTGTATTTATAACTGTGTTCATTTTCTGTAGCTAATCCAGAGATAGCATAGACAGAATGTCTTGTAGAGTGAGCATTAAGGTAAGAGAAAGGAGATCTAGGGTACTCTGTCAGCTCTTCCATAAAGTTAGTGATGGCCTTGTGTTTCCTTCCCAGGGGGACTTTTTCCTCTTTTTCTTTGTTTTGTATTGCTTCTTTCCTAAATTTTTAACTTCCAGGAATCTATTCAGAAGTCACTAATGAACGTTAGAGGTAATCTCTTCAGAGTACAGAGCATAGAGGAATGTTTATGCACTAAACATCAATAGCAGGTAAACTGTCAATCTGTCAATGTCAAAATACTTCAGTTCAGATGTTTCAGAGTCTGTCTCCCTGATTTTAAGCTTGTGTAGTCCTAGAACAGAAAACACATCATAGCACATCTTTTCAAATTCAGCAAGAGCGGTAGGATCACGGAGTAATTCGTGCTGTAACAGATCTCAGGGAGCCATCCAGCCCAACCTCTGGCTCAAAGCAGAGACCTGCCAGCACAGAATTTCCCTGCTTTCAGGATTTAGGACCACTGCATTCCTAGCCTGAAAAAGCAGCACCTCTGCAGCACACTGAGAACAGGATGATCCCACGGAGCTTAGAGAGAATTATGAGGAGATAAGAAACATTTTACCCCAAATTTAGTTGTAATATGATAAGACTCTCACAAAGAACTGTCACCAGTGTTTACTTTTCTTTGCTCATCTGGAAGAAAGCACCTCAGCTAGGATCTCATAAACTGCTACTGATCTTATGTGCTAATGGAAGAGAATGTCTTTCACTGAATGGTTAGAAACTCAATATATGGGTCTAACCCAGTACCCATAAATCCAATTTTCCATTATGCATTACAGTTCATTATTAGAAGATAACTTGCTTAACTGCTCACTAGCTGAAGTAGTACCAGCTAAGCAGTTTACCAGCAAAACTGCAAAGGTGACAAAGAATACTTCAGTGCAGGTCTGTATGGTTTGTGTTTCTTTGGTGATTTTTTTGAGGAACTGTATTTAGAAAGTGACCTCTGCCTACTTTCACTGCCAGGAAAGCTAAGAAACAAAATACAGTGAGATTTTCAAACTGCACGGACCTCACAGCCCATTCAAATGTTTCCGCATCCATTTCTGATTCAATGTTCATTAAGGCTGTGCTGGTTTTGGCTGGGATATAGTTAATTTTCTTCATAGTATTTGGTACGGGGCGGTGTTTGGGATTTGTGCTGAAAACAATGTTGATAACACAGATGTTTTCATTCCTGCTGAGCAGCGCTTACTGAGAGCCAAGGTCTTTCTGTTCCTCACCCCACCCCACCAGCGAGTAGGCTGGGGGTGCACAAGGAGCTGGGAGGGCACACAGCCGGGACAGCTGACCCCAGTGACCAAAGGGATACCCCATACCGTATGGTGTCATGCTCAGCGTATAAAGCTGGGGGAAGAAGGAGGAAGGGGGGACGTTTGGAGTGATGATGTTTGTCTTCCCAAGTCGCTGTTAGGTGTGATGGAGCCCTGCTTTCCTGGGGATGGCTGAACGCCTGCCGGCGATGGGCAGTGGGGAATGGATTCCTGGGTTTGCTTTGCTTGTGCTCGGCTTTTGCTTTACCTGTTAAACCGCCTTTATCTCAGTCCACAAGATTTCTCACTTCTACCCTTCTGATTCCCTCCCCCATCCCACTGCGGGGGAGCGAGCAAGTGGCTGTGTGAGGCTTAGTTGCCAGCTGGGGCTAAACCATGACAGGACACACCGAGAACTGAGCATTCATTAGATTTCAATGAGGCTTATGAGTGCAACAGGAATGTGCCAGGACACATTTGGCTTTAAACGGCTTCACTGCAGTACCCTTCTAAATGAAAGCTACTAAGGCATCATAAATTACACTAAAATTCTTATGAAAATGATGTGGTTCCTATGCTTTAAGATTTACAGTAGCCCTCGACCTACTGCAGAGCACAGCGATAACTGCAGAATCTTGCAACACAATATTTTTACTTGCTCAGTGAAGGATAAGTTAAGAGTAACTTGGCACATCTAGTGAAAGCTTTTTTAGCTTTTGTTCTCGTACAGTTTCACGTGGCCAGACACAAATATGAGCTGTCATCACAAAGCAGGAGAGTCATTCCCTACAACCAAGTGCAGGACTGTGGAAAAACTGGGAAATTTTTTCAGAACTGCCATTTATTAAGGCAACTCTTAGAAATGACTGTGGTTTTTTGCTGATGGGGAAAAGCTAAAAAGATGATGTAATTTCAAAGCTGAACCATTAGGGGAAAGTTGTTCACAATAACTCAAGTGCCACTGGAATCAGACATGAAAGGATGAGAGGGCATAAATACAAAGCTACTTGCTTACAAAGAAAGCTCCATTCACGAACGAAGTTCTTGTAACTCCTCTTTCTCTCTTGAGCATTAAGTGCTGCTTCCCATGGGTGATTCACCCATTCATACAGCTGCTGTGTTGGGTTGTCAATGGAACTGCATGGACAGCCAAAGCTCCTGCTGATGCTTCTCTCGGATCCCCTCAGCTCACCCTTTGAATCCTTGCCTTTATATAAGGCTATTGAGTTCATGGATGATGGGGTGCAGGTAGCAAAATAGCTTGACAGTAGCATAAATCAAAGAACTGTCAATATTAACTATTTACAATCAAGTACCAAAATATTATGCATAAGTACCGAACACCAGAGAAGTATTTCCTTTTCATTAACAGCCCTATTTGGTAACAAGAGTCATAGCTGGAAAACTTCCATTTAACATTCAGTGGAAAGCTGTGACAACCTTTATGCTGACATACAGCTCAGAGGAACCGTGATAGCTGGACTCACGCTTAATACAAACTGTTCTGTGACACTTGGCTGGCCAGAACACAGTTTGCATTCATGCAGAATTGCCAGCCTACCATCTTAAAAAGTCATGAGGCAAGCCTCTAGATTAGGGATATTCAGCTAAAAAAAAATATTCAGCTAGTAATAACATCTCACAGTTGGTAATACTATAACAGAATAAAAAGACTGTCCGTAACAATGGCCACATTTACACCAGGATTTCAGACCTAGGCAGCTGCTCCAGCAGACCAAACCCCCAGCATAAGCAAACCCTGAATTTTGTACAATTCCCCTGACATCAATTATTGAGGATAATTTCTATTGCTGAATCTGCTTGATGATCTCTCACCTCGTACATTAAGGTGACACACTGTGCCTATTGGTGGCAAACCCTCAAGCTGGTTCTAAACCCAAAAGAGCCACAAGAATCTTATTCAGAGCTCTGCATGTTCTGCACAGACCCGGGAGGGAGCGATGCTCACGCCAAGCGCGGGTGAGCCCTGTGTACACAGACCTACAGTTTGTGTAGCCTAGGCAGGAGAGGGACAAGAAGCCTCACTTGCTGCACTGCCCATGCAGGGTCTGCCTCAAAATCCGTAATCAAAATGTTTACTGTAAGGCACTGTGTAGGATTGTAACCACATGGTTAGGATTTTATTTTTTTTTTTCAATTTAAAATATATGTGGGACACTTCATCTTCAAGATTAAGTCAGATTTTGCTTTTTTCTACTCTCTGGCATAACTAAATGCTTTCATATATGTAAATGAGGAGAAAATGTGGCCTCTTTCAGCAGTAATAAGTATCTGCCTGTTGCTACCTTAAAATCACAGCAATCACATCTGGTAACTGCCCTTTTCTCATGTTTCCACTAGTTTTCAGACTTCCTCTTGTGGTAGCTTGAGACTGCGCATCTGGATGTTTTAAACATACAAAGGAATTGCTAGAGCAAGCAAAAGAGAAAACGGTGCAGAGAGTTAAGATGTGCAGATAAGCAACTGGTGCACTGTGCAGCTAAAGGAACTGACAGGCAGTCGGGGAAAACCTTTTTCCAAAGAGGAGAGCACAAGTTTAGGCAGAATGAAGACTCACATTGTCTGTGGCTTTGTTTTTAAAGTATTATTAATCCAAGTATATCTTTTTAACAAAACTTTAGCTGCACCGTCACCAATCATTAAGTTTCCTGGAGACAGCACTCCCAAAACAGACAAAGAACTAGCCGTGGTAAGTGTTGGTTTCATCTTTGCTTCAGATTTATATTGTTGTTTCATAAGCAGATGTTTCTTTCTTGTTTCAGCTGAGGCTAAGGAATGACTGTAGCATTCTCTCCCTAGAGTCTCTGGAAGTGCTAGCTAGCTAGCTAAGGTATCAGCTTTCAAAAGTTAAAACTAGAGCCAAGTAATGTTTCCTCTCCTAAAAGTTTTAAAACCAGCAAAGAAAGGTGGTGCGGTTTTTTTATCCTTAAGTCTGAACATACAAAATAATTTCATTAAATCATCGTGACTATAATCAAAAGATTGCAAGAGTAAGAGGGAAGAAAGGCAACTAAGAGACATCTAACTTTTTTACTTAAATCAAGTAGAAGTGAGGGCTGTAGAGACTCCCTTAATCCACATATCACAGCTTTGAGAAGTTTGTTTTCCAGATTGTTTACCGTGCGTTGCATAAACACAGCTTTAAGGGACAATTAAATCCAAGGCTGGCTCAAGTTTCAGAAGCCATTGTGACTAGTTTTGACTTTGAAAAACAAGACTATCATCAGAGGTTTAAAGAAATATTTTTTTCCCAAGTTAAATCTGGAACGAAAAAATGAGTTTGGATTTCTGTGACATTAGCAAATTATAGCTATAACTCTACAGCGTTTTATTCTAAACTTATTTTAGCCCTGTGGACCTTCATAAAAATGACATTATGGGGAAGTCCATTTAAGGGGAGATTGAGATGGATTATCGTTATTTTAGCATATAAATTATAGACATTTCTCTTCTTCAGCAGTAAGTCCATTTTAAGGAAGATTGAGATAAATTATTCTTATTTTTGAACACAGAGGTTTGAAAGTTGGTCACATTAGGAGTTGGTGTGCATCTTGGGAAAGCTTGCCAGGTTAAAGAAGGTCTGGGGGAGGGTAGCGAGAGAATTTCCAGATGGGAGCTGTGGTGGAAAGTTTAGGAAAAACAGACAAACTGACCCAAAAAGGGCACTCCTCAGCCCTTAACAAAACAAATTCGCCCAAGGGTCTGCCTTAGTAGCACAGCAGCCAGGGGATGGGGGGGCTGGGGAGGGGAGCAGTGCATGTGGGAGAGGAGAGTGGGGTCCCACATATCTAACAGTAATTTAACCACTCTTTCATCTATTTTCTTAGACACAGTCAGGCTTTTATTCAACAACAGCAATCCACATCTTTCCTCATCTCCATTTCTTTGAAACAACCTATTTATTATATGTACTCAGAGGAAAATTACAAGCTGCTTTAACACTGCAGTTGCTCTTTGTCTTTGCTGTAGTGTTCTTGGGTAATGCTAACTGACTGCCTTTCCCTCACACCCTCCATCTGAACAGCCCCAACACTCAGCGTCAGAACACAAATTGCTATGTTGCAGCTGGACCCTGTTTCATTAATGGGCTGGATCAAAATTCCAGATCACCACAGCTCCCTGCTGACTCTGGGGAAACTGAATTTTGCAGCCTAGGCCAAGATGTGGTTTACACAGACACTACATATTCTTCAAGATTCTCTTCTCACAGAACAGCTGGTTATGTTCATTTCTCATCTTCAGTAAAATATCCATTTTAGGAGAAACAGAGGGGTTAGCTTTTTATTTAGAATCCTAGCAAGTACAATTCTTTGCCATGCCTCATTTTATATTTTTTGTTGTATATCTTACTCCCAAACCTAAGAGAGCAGCATCCTGTTTCTTCAGTAAACTTCAGTTCCAATGTATGGTCTGTGTTATATCATGGTACCTCATTGGGAGATGCAAAGAGAAGCATAACAAAATCCATCAAACTCCAATAAACTGAAAATTGGAATAAGAACATATCCTCCAATCTGGCCTATTTGATTATGTTCTTAATGTATTTCACATAATTTCCACCAGGCCCCATTGGTCCTGTGTGGAGCCACGAGCTGGACTCGATGATGCTTATGAGTCCCTTCCAACTTGGGATATTCTATGCTTCTATGATTCTAACTGTGAGTAGACAGAAGCCTAGTGGTCGCAAAGGTGAAACCACTCTTGTGCCCATCACTTGTCAGTGCCAATCTCCTTTGGAAAAACCCCACATCAGAAATTACAAAATTCACAAAAACTAGGCATAGTCTGTGCTTAGTCAGTAGGTGGATGGAGGCTTTTCCAAAGGAAATGGTGTAACATCTTGATTAAATCCTTTTTCTGAGTAAGCTCTGAACTATTTCCTACGCAGGGTAGATGAGGTACGCCTGGACTTAATGAGAAGGGTGGTGAAATCCAGGCTTGACCAACTGCTGTCATCAAATATCCTTTGTTGCATTTTGCTGATGTAGTGGGTCTTGGTCTCCTGGGTGAACTTCAGTCTATTAATTAGATGCATAAAGTAAGGTTTCCCTCAGGAATACTTCTTAGCACAAGAACTTAAACGTGCAATCATTTTGTCAGGCTTCTTGTAATCCTCAGTTAGAAATAATTCTCCCTGATGTTTCTGATATATTTTTGGCAAACATACCTTTACCTTATTTAGGGTGTTTTCCTACCTTCGACTTGTATTGAATATTTTTGATACAATACCTGAAGGATGCTTCTTTCTCTGCTACAGATTGTTTTACTGGAAAGATCAGTAACTTGCAACCTTCCTGTCTAACATCATCTTTGGCAAGGGCATCTCTCAGCTCTGTGCCATGCTAAGCACCAGTTTGGGTGGCCGACACCTAAATTTGGGAGCATGTGCCATTTGACGTTGCTGGAGCTTTTCTTTCAGAGCTAGGCATTAAACACTGCAAACTCAGAACTGAGAGTGGAGTTCTGAAATCCCTCTGCAACAGAACCACAAGATTCACTTTACTGGATAAAACCTACAACTGCAGATAGTTTAGTCAAGCTGTTTAGAACCTGTGAATGAAAATAATTAGATAATGATAGGTTATTATCGTTACAGAAGTACCCAAACTAACACCTTCATCATAACTCATTTATTTACTCGTCGACGAGGATATAAAATCAACAAACTAAAGCTGTACATAATCTAAACAGCATGACTGAGCCTATCTGTGCAATGGTCCAGGCTAAGGCAACAGCTTGAGCTACAGGTTTTCTCAAATTCAGTCTGGATCCAAACACCGAACCCACAACCTCCAGCCAGCCAGCAGTCTGTTGTGTGGCCGTGTTTGTTAGTCTCCAATTAGGAACAGATACAGGATTTTAGGCAGTTGTTGAAGATAGAACTTCGGGTCACTCGTTTCCGTTTGAATGACTGCTTTTATGGCAGGTTTCACCACGTGCTAGAGACTGCCAGGCACTTGCTGCTCAGGGTTGGTCCCTACCCCAAGAAGCTCCCAGTTATTCTGCCAGTCAACACTGAACTTAAGGAAAAAAAAATAGTAATTTTTTTGTGTGATCTCACTTGTGTATTTCATAGAAGATGGGGATCATGTATGGATAATCAGGACCACAGCTGTTTATCTACAGTTTAGTTTAACAGAAACACACAACTTATCAACACACATCTGAAAGACATGGCTGCTGGAACAGACCTTTGTTTTAAAAAAAACTGCACTACACCTGCTAATTAGGTCACACTGATCAAAACGGGAAGTGGAGGAGACTTGGGTGGGTATTACTTTAGACCAGCGATTAAAATAATGGGATTTGTGCTGCTTTTTTCATGCTGTATGACCACTGTTTTCTAAGAGGAGATAATTTTGTGATCTGCCACCATGGTTGTATCAGACAGACCAGTCTGGCCATAATCTCCTGGAGTGTTCAATGGAGTTTTACCTCTGCAGATATTGATGGGCTGCAGTGTCCAGGCAACTGAGATGTTACCAAAGACCTTCTTCCTCAGAATTTGCAATGTTGGACTCAAAAGCAAACACACACAACATTCACATAGCTCTATGCATTTTGACTAAAAAATGGCCCTTTTTTTCCTTTTCAATTAATGTGGTCTCATTTGTGTGGCTGCTTTGATACCTTGAGAAGTTTTTCAATAATCCATAGAGTCTTCGAAGAAAAAAAACATGCAAAATCTAAAACTGTAAGCAGATTTATACATCATAATGAAAACAAAAAAGATAAACCCATTTTTACTTTGTAGTTCTACATTAAAGCTCTACTATCTACTTCCTAATAAAGCAATTCATTAAGTAACGGTGATAGCTAATACTGGAAATGATTGCTTAATTAACAGTGTTGTGTGATCAAGGATAGTTTGTGTCAATTAAGGAGATTCTGCTGGTCTCTCAGTTACTAATAATAGTAATTTTGAAAAGAAAACTTGCAAATTACAGATGGGAAACTAACGTGGAATTACAGTATTTATGTGTAATGATTAACTATATCATTTATGAATTTTAAAGTCTTTGTTCTGTTGTTTTTTTTTTCCAAGCAATACCTGAATAAATACTATGGGTGCCCAAAGGACAATTGCAATTTATTTGTCCTGAAAGATACTTTGAAGAAAATGCAGAAATTTTTTGGGCTGCCTGAAACAGGAGATTTGGATCAAAATACTATTGAGACAATGAAGAAACCCCGCTGTGGTAATCCAGATGTAGCCAATTACAACTTCTTTCCAAGAAAACCAAAATGGGAAAAGAATCATATAACATACAGGTACTGGCTGGTGATGTTGGGTTTTGCTCATACATAACCTTTTAAGAACCAATCAAACTTGGAAGTGGAGTAGCTGCTTAGAGGGCTAGACAGGACTTGAATTACAGTCTCTTTTTGTGTTTGGATAACTGCTACAGGCTTTAGCAAACACCTCTGAAATTTCAAGTTGTAAAATTTCAGGAATCATCCTCTAACATTCAACTTTAGAGTTCTGATTGAGACTAAACAGATTTTGGGTTTGTTCCTTGCTCTGCTGCAAGCATCCTAAGGGAACCAGGGCAGGAGATTTCACTTGCTCATCTGCTCAGCAGGGACCACAGTCCTTACCGGCTGCAGAGGCCACACAGAAGGACAAACTCCTCTGCATTCAGCAGTGATAAAAATGGAGGTCATCAACTGGATTTTAAAATAAAAGTATTTCAGAAATATACAGACATGATTTAAAGCAAACTTATTACAATAGCTTTGATATGTTTTCATTTCTTACTCTTATTCTGACAAGTTAGGGACCAATATATCTCTCACTGAAGTCAGTAATTAAAAAAAAAAAATCTCATTACCTTAGGTGGTCCAGTAACAAACTTTTAGCACCAGTGAGAACAAACAGCAGATACGTGTTAGCTGCCTGTCTGCTGCTTCCTCACAAGTTATGACTCAAAGCATTCCTAGTGCTGTGACCAGCCTAATAAACACTGAAAAAACAATTGTCAGCTCCTGCAGCCCCCACTTGCTGCTCTGCTTCCTCTGATTCTTCCTTCTCCTTAGGCACAAAGTAATTTCTCTCACTATGCACAACCCCAGGAGCAAAGAATTGGAAACTTGTCTTTTCACAGAGGTTAACTGGCTATAATACAAGGCACTAGAAAGTCTAATTAAAATATGTGAAGAGGAAGAAAGCAATGCACTTAAGAGTTTGCCCCTTCCTCCTGTCAGGCCTGTGGCTCTGTCTTACATACTCTTACCTCCTATTTCCCCATGTATCCTATTGCCAACCTAACTGACACTGGTAAAGGATTAGCATTCAACTTGCATGAAACAATATAGAGCTAACTACAAAGGTGAGGGAGAAATGCTGGGTTTTTTCTTACTATAAGAGCAAAATAATCCACACTTGAAATTTTCAGAACATCATTTACTTCTTCTTCTGGCATATAAATCTTATATATGTATGTATTGTGCTTGTATGTTCATCTCTAAAGTGACAGCATGACTTGCAAGTTAAGTAGTCTACAAAAACGTAAATCTCAAATCTAATGGAGTAAAAAAACAGAAGGTGATGTCTTGCCAGCACCTCAGAGCTGATGCAAAATCCTGAATATTTTGTACAAGGCCCACTGCCATGCAGGCTTTACAGCCTCTGGCTATCTAATTCTCTTCATGCTGCTGCATCAATTCCAAAGGAAAATAAATTGTGAGCGCCACAACTAAACACATCTCTGAATCAAAGGGAAGTGTCTACACCTAATGCGCAGCAATGTTACTTCTTAATCCGGTTCACTACTAAGTCTACTCAGCATTTTGAACAGTAAACAACAAATACTGGAAAGGGGGTTATGTGTTATTTAACTCTTCCTCTTACCTCTAAGGATTATAGGTTATACCCCGGATTTGGATCCTGAGACAGTAGATGACGCCTTTGCTCGAGCCTTTCAAGTCTGGAGTGATGTGACACCACTGAGATTTAACCGAATAAACGATGGAGAAGCAGACATTATGATTAATTTTGGCCGATGGGGTATATTTTTCTGGTTTTACATATGGTTTTGGTTTTGTTCCTTTCATTAATCTTTAGCATTGGAATGATCTACCCTTAAAAAGAAGTACCCGTGAGCCTTTCTGGCAAACTTTGTCCTAGTTTGCACTTGGCTTATACAGGCTAAGATCTAATTTCACTATGATTTTTTTTTTTTCTGTCATATATATGAAAAAGAAGTATTTATACAATATCCTTATACTATATTTATCTTTCCATAAGAGAATCAGAAATAGAACTGAGAAATACTAGTACAGATCTTCAGATTATGTGAGCTGACTTCCTGCCATGGAAGAGAATGGAATGCCATCATACTGTTTATTTACAGCTCTGTGGTCAGTTTTCCAGTGACAGTGGTAGAAGTCCTAACAAAATGGACCTTAAAAATTGATTTGGGACTTTTGATTTTGATTCCATAGCTGGTATCTGTTCTTTAGCATAGCAGAATGCAGGCTTGCAGTGCGTTCTTTGGTCTTGAGGAATTTAAAAACATGGTTTGTAAGCTGAATTATGGTTTGAGTCCAGTTGATGATAGGTGACTTGATTCATTTTTGTTGTACGTGCCTTCTCAATTAATTTTTGTTTCCCCTGAAAGAATGTTTATAGCTTTCAATGTAAACCTGAGGCATTTTAACTTCTTAGAGACAGTCACGGAATTTTTAATACTAATGACTGTACTTGTGCAGCCAATCACTTGGGAGGTAGACTTTGGAAGTGTAGTGAACAGTTCAAAGAATAACTGAGCTCTTTGTAAAAGCGTCCATTTCAAGCTGGTTTTCTTTGCTTTAGCTACTGATGAGTTGACCTCAAAAGCTTCAGAGATTCTGTACAGAACTCAAAACTTCAGATCCTCATCCAGGCTGGCTTGGTTCGCAAAGAAGTGGTCTTACAAAAGCAGAAGTGTTTCTGCTGGTTTTAGTCAGCTCAGAAACAGTGAGAGAGAAACCTCTTCCACATTCATAGATTCTTATCACTTTACTGCACGTCAGTGTCACAGGAGCTGGGACTTCCATGAGGTTTTTTATTTTTAAGCTTTCTCTAAAGCACAAGATCTACTTTGAAATAAATGGGAGTAAAGCATCTAATATATGTCAAAATCTTCTCCTTGAGAACTGACACACTAGTCTACTGAAATGAATGAACTGAACTAGTATTAAGAGAGTGACACCAGCATGAAATCAGTGTAACAGAGTAGAGAATCAGGCCTGTGTGTTTAGAGTTTCTGTTAAATAGCAAGACATCAGACCAAAAGGCCTGAAATGATGCAACTGGAGATGCTGGCAGCCAGCTTTGATACACAGGTCAGCATGGTGGGAAAGCGATGAATACCAGGGCTATGCCCTTGCCAGCCTGCCTACCCACATGCGGTCTACTTCCAAGAAAAGCCTACAGTGTAATAACAGGAGAGCTACTTAACCTGCTGTTGCCCTGTGAGCTGCCTGAGTCTCGGAGTGGCTGACGTGGAGGAGGAATAGACTCATTCACAGGACTCAGAGCACTGAATATAAGCTAGCTTTGCAGAGGCTCACTACTGAGACACTCTGCTGATTTGCTTTCCAGCTTAAAGTAGTTAGTATGCTGCACAAAAAGAGCACAGCAGCTTGAGCTGCTGCAGAAGAGTAGCCTGCAAAAAGCAAGCTACCTTCACTTTCCAATCTCTGTGTCAGAAACCAATACAAACTATCTGAAAATACCCTCATTCACAATGTTACTTTTACAGCTCCTACCAGTCTCCATTGAGAAATAGCAGGGTGTATGCAGTCATACATGTGAAGTACAATATTTCACTGTTCTTCACTGTCTTTGATTCCTTTCCATGATACTTATGAGATATAAAATAACATTCTGTGACAACTGCAATACTGACACTTAATGTTCTTTGTAAGAACTGGCTACTTCTCTTCTGGTTCAGTATTGCCAGCACAACCCATACCAATAAACTCACTCACTAGAGTATTCTGCTGCTGTCTTCGATGGGGAAGTACACGTGATAATCATCAGTCATGTACAGACTCTGACAGAGCTGAGGTCATTAGAAACTGCTCTTTTTTGTCTGCTTCTCCCTGCAGAACATGGCGATGGCTATCCATTTGATGGCAAAGACGGTCTCCTGGCTCATGCCTTCGCACCAGGGCCAGGAATTGGAGGAGACTCCCATTTTGATGATGATGAACTGTGGACTCTCGGAGAGGGGCAAGGTACCAGACTTTTTAATGTTTCAGAACAGCAGCCTGCTGGCTGCTATACTTTAATGCTGTTTCAGGCACTGCACTAAATGTTTTCATTGACATGTCAATAAATGTTAGGGGATAAAAACTAATTTATATAATTTAAATTGTTCTCTACAAAATGTTTATGTAATTCCTAAATAAATGTTACCTAGGATTTTGCTTTCTGTTCCTCTACTGTTACCCTTTGAAAAACTGATCAACAGGCCTGATGCTGCACAACCTTCATGAATTGTGGGAAAAGTACAAAGCCACAAGTATAATTTGAATGCTTCAGTTCTCAGGTATCCAAACTACATCATCTTTAAGTTCATTTGTAAGAGGCAGACTGGCCAGTGCTTTTCAGCTGACATACCCTTTTAAGATGACTTACGCTGTGGCTCCATTTGTTAAAAATGGAACCATCCACCTGAATAAGGATTTACATACTGTAAAAAACAAATGGAATATAAATCCCTCAGACTGATGACTGAAAACTGACATCAAACAGTGGATTAAGAACACCTCCCAGAATCTTTACTAGGCAGTTTGCCATACCCTTTGGAAGAAAACAACTGAAGTCCAGACAGTATCACCTAACTAGACAAAGACGACCAACTATTAGTAGTGTGAAACCTCTTTTCCTGTTTGAACTTTGCCACAATCATATATTTCTAATTATAATTGTTCTACTGTAAAATAAGAATGAAAAGTCAAACACTGTTTTTCTCAGCTGTCTTCCCATTGAAAAAATAATCGAACTTTAATATCAAAATAGTCACCTTCTTACATTTGGCTTTCTTTTAACTTTAGCGGAAGCATTGACCAGGGTATGTAGTAATAGGAGTGGAACCCTGCCTCAGACTAACAGTGAACAGGAAGAAACTGTTTTCCATATTAGTGGAAATACTGCACAAGCATCCAGTTAGTTATTGCCGTTAAAAGAAATGCTATGGATAAGTGAATTATCTATACATTAAGATATGTTATAGCACCAGTTTTGTAGTCTTAGGACTACATGTGACGAACTGAAATAAAACCCAGGATCTGGGTTTGTCTGTGTTACTACCCTATCTCCCAGTGCCACAGCAGGCCTCATTTCGAGTCAAATTGGAAATACCGAAGTGGTTTATGAGGCACATGGCACGTTCAGCTCATGCTCAGCTGCTGCCTGGAACCTCTCAAACTATACTGAACATTTTAGACCATATTACCAAAGAAACTAAATTACTAAATGTATTAAAATCATGTTTATAAGTTTGCATTGCTATAGTAACAACAACATATATATTTTTCTGGGCTGATTCTAAGGACTGTTCATTCTAACACTTCACCGTGAGTAATATCCATGTAACTCTCTCAAAATTGCCAGTTATTATTTCAGCTATGATCATCTTGCCAATAGAGAGACCAACAGCATATTAAATTTCAAAGTGGAAATTCAGACTGCATTTCTACACCAGTGTCCTCCTCCAGCAAAAAAAGATGTCCAGAAACTGTATTTTCTGTATCAGTCGGTGGCTAATTTCACCCCTGCATTTGTACTCTTTGTAGTGGTTAGAGTGAAGTATGGAAATGCAGATGGTGAATACTGCAAATTTCCCTTCTGGTTCAATGGCAAGGAATACAACAGCTGCACAGACGCAGGACGCAGTGATGGATTCCTCTGGTGCTCCACAACCAAAGACTTTGATGCAGATGGCAAATATGGCTTTTGTCCCCACGAGTGTAAGTAAATAATTGTTTCTACTGTTTTTCATGGTAGACTTTCCTACTTATTTTGACCAGTCAGATTCCTTTCCAGCAGATTTAGCATTACTGCTCTTTAGTATCTTCTCGGTGTCTGAGCAGACAAAACTCCCTGAAGGCTCCCTTGGTGTAGAAATTTGTAACTGATGATGACCCTGGCCAAGGCATTTCTCGAAATACAAGGATATATTGAAGATATGTTGGAAGCAACGTCAGACCCATATATACATCAAAGACACTACATGTTCAGTTGCATGATCCAGGAAAGACAACCACCTTTTAGAGTGAGGATAGGGACACTTTTGGAGGTGGAACGCACTAAATTACTGGCCATTCCACTAACAATTGCATCTCCTTCAAGAGCAGTAACAGACAAAAACAGCAGTTAAGGATGATACCCATTAAGTCAAACACCCATAACTTCACATACCAATTTTACCAACCAGTGGCCCAGGTCGTCTGAGTCTGGGAGCCCTGCCATATGACACTACTATTGCCACAAATCACCCTTTAAACGACCTCATACTGCTTTTCAAAATAAATGATTAAATTTCAAGTGAGTATCTGTGCTGGCACAAAGTTATTTATATGTTGGTACATTGTTAGCCAGGAGAGCACTCACATTTTTAGAATTTAGGTTTCTATTTTTAACGCAGGTCTTAGGACTCTTACCCATGAGGCAATTCCAACAGCTCACTTTAGATACAGGAATGACACTATTTCAGAAATCATAACTCTGTATCAGTACCTGTACAAAACTGTTAGAGGGTCTAAGAAAGCTAATACTTAATTTCCAACTTTTTTGAATGCGAACAGAATCCTCTGTTTCACAACCAATTTATTTCATATTTGGAAACACTCATTTGCAGATTAGACAATGTGTTTAATGCTTTCATGTAACGATAACTTTTTTAAAACATATACAATATTATTATTTTTCAAATGAAATTATGACAATATGTTTACTATTAAACATTGGGAACACGTATTTAAAAGCTTGAAAATCTTGATGAGTCTACTGGATGTAGAGTTTGGACAATTTATTATAATATGAGTATTAAACAGATCTCCTGTATATCACACAGCAGGAAACCTTTAGAGAAGCAATTAAGTATGACTGGCTATAGCATACTGTGCTAATTTATCAGCAGTGAAAAGAGCAGAGAAGGTAAGGGGCTTTTAGGTGTTCCATCTCCTGTTTGCCAGTTCCAGTGCTGGCACCTATATTCACCGACATTCCTCATACTGCAGTTTCCCACATTCACTTTTTTCCCCTCTCTACATAACCAACTGTTACAAGCTTTTGGCAGCAGGGAGCTTACTCATGCTTGCTACCTTATGTCCGAGGAATAGACCCACAGGGTCACTAAAACTCCTGCTTGCTACTGCTGTGTCATAACAAATAAAAACAGAGTTATGAAAGAGCATGGAACGGAAAAGAATGGAGTTTTTGTTGGACTCCTGCTAATCTTGCTTGGAACAATAGTACTAAACTTAGGATACTATGGCTACATGCAGTCAGTACAAGGAAGGAGAATGCAGACTGCTGAAAGAAAATTAGTGATGCTTAAGATGCAAAGCTAACAAAACATGTTCAGGGTTTTGCCAGATCAAAACTGCACAAAAGCACATCCCGACACCTCCAGGCAAGCCTCAACAAGTACTGTAAAGAGACACATATGTGCGTTAATATGTATGTGTCCGTTAAGTTCACATAATTTTTCGAAAGATCGCAGGTACGTGTACGTAGAGGAAGTTCAGATACCCTGTCTTCAAAGCTTCTCTGGTATACTATTGTCACCAAACACTACATGGATTTCTTCTTGACAAATTTTTGAGACTTCTCAAGTTCATTTGCAAGACCATACAGTTTTCAAAGAAAGATTACAAATTTTCTGAATCAGGATGCTAGTGGTTTGCAGAGAACATATCAGTTGTAATGTGATAAAATATTCTTTAATTTCCAAAACCCTAATTGCCTGTTGTAGATCACATCTAGGTCTGGGATCTACCATGGTGACAGCTATTTATACAGCTACAGGGGATGAACAAGCAGGAGTGTGAACTTCTAACTGCAGTTAATTAAAAAAAAAGTTGTTAGTTATAGGACTTTCAGAACTAGCTTCTTTAGCCTAACAGTTACTTCAGTAAGTGTGCACACACACATACCTGCACAATCATTTTTTCCTATAACTTTGCCATCTCCCTCACTCCCTACCTTTCCCCAAATCTCCTCCCTCAGGTTAATCCTTCTAGCTGGAAAAAAGCAAAATTGGGCTTATTTCTTTAAAATACTGCAAATACTCAGAGTCAGAATGAAGTCCGGATTATAGGTAGCCGGACAAACCGAGATCCACATACCCCACCTGACACCTTTACAAAATTCCAAAGTCATACCAGACCAAAAATGTAAGCAGCGAAGCACTCTCAGGGAGAGTTCGTTCTGGAAGTTGCTGTTCGTGGAAATGCTTGTGTCAAGGTTTCTGAAACAGAACAGAAGGGTTTCAGCCTTTTGTTTCTGATGTAATTGTTTCGCAAGATCCTTGAACAGTTATGCACAGATGTTTCTTATTAAATTCAGAGCAGCATTGTTCCCTCATTATTCCAAGACACCATTTGCTAAAACCCTGCTAATACATTCAGATAGGGGAGGATTTACATCATAGAGTCTGTGTTGGGGGCAACATTTCTAGTTGTCTATGTTTGTTCTCTCCCATTTAATTCAAATAAATTAGTTTCAATTCTTGTTATAGAGCCATGCTGCATATTTGGAAACATTTTCAAAGCTGTAGTGTTGCACTAGGCTTTTCTAAAGTTATTCCCAGATCTGTACCCTAATTTTCTAGATTGAGTCAACTATCATTTGTCAAAGCAGAAAAAGGGCAAGTGGAAAGTTATCTACCTACTGCCCAAATCTTAGGCAGGTGTACTGAACCTCTCCTTTGAAATAGGGGATCACGGGATCGTGAATCTCTCTCTTTACCAAACCCCGCCGACAGACACTACAGGGAGTTTAGGCTCCTAACTTCAGGGCTCTGACACCCAATGTTACTGCTGCCAGTACCTCCCCCACACTGCTCACAGTTCTTGTAGGCTGCTGTTCGGCTGCTCTCCCAGGCAGAACCCTCCAGAAGCTGCACCTCGGGTCTGTGCCACAGGGGTTTTAGCAGCCTTCCAGCCTGAAGTTTCCTTACGTCACAACTGGGGGGATTTTCTGGGAAGCGCTAACAGCGCAGTGCAGCTCCCAGACTAGTAATGTCCAGTCTGAATCTGCTCTCACACCAGCATATCTTCACTGACTTTTGAACCGCTGAGCTTACTGTTATGCAGAACAAGAGTCAGGCTCTTTAAGTTCCTCTTACAAGTAAATAAATTTTTTGTTTTGTTTTGGGGAAAACTGACCTAGTGTCTGTCTTTAACTTTCATTTACATTAAAGTGAAGAATTTTCTAGTTAAGATGGGGGCAGAAGGGAGGATTTGAAAACTTAATAAACCATTGTTGTTACCATCACATGATGTTACCTCAAGCAAAATGAAAAAATGCATTTTGACTGTGACTCAGAAAGACTCCATACAAAGCAGTAAGAGATCGACTTTCCATAAGCTTTTTGCAACTTAGCCACATTTAAACCAATAAAAAAAGGCCATTAAAATACAGAGTTTGCCAGATCTAGAGCTGGAAGCAGCTCATGTGGTAAATGAGTCATCTAAACAATTCAGTTTAATTTTGCCTTCCAATTCTATAATTTCTTTATAAAAAAATATTTTTTTTTCTCCCATCACAACAGCCACAGTCCTAGTTAATGCACATTTCCTAATTTATTACAGCATCTGAGACAAATACAAATATTTGCAGCTTGCTCTTTTGGGGAGGCACAGCGTGCGTTGCAGTTATCTTGTTCCTGGAGGTAGGACCTCTGTGTGACTGCTTCCTTGTCTGGGATGCAGAAGGATACACACGAGAGCTTGGCCCGATCAGAAGTTCAGTGAACTCGCACACATGAGCCAAGCCTGCAAAGCTCCAAGTCCTCTCCTTAGTGGGACTGGAACGTACCTCAGTAACTTACTGGGTCATGCCACTGATGCTGTGGCCAGCTACTGATTTAAGTGGAAAAGCAGAAATAAGTCATCTGTGTCACAATACCCCATCATTAGAACCCTTCCCCATCACCCTTCAGCCAGAAAATTCTTGGGTTTTTATTTATTACTCCCCTAAAAAGTGAAGCATGTTCATAGACAATGACTCTTCCCATCAATGTATCAGACTAAATGAGGGCAAACCCCCTCCAATCCTCCACAAAGGCACTGTGGCTACAATGGCTTTTTGGTCATCAAAAATTATAACAGCAAAGTCAAAAATAACCTGCCAAGCCTTGCCACATACACGTTTGGGTTTTAGCTGTAGCTTTAAACTGAGAGGAGGACAGGGAGAAAGGGGTCCCCCCCTTGGATACCTGAAAAAAAGGCCAAATCATGCCTAGTTCACACTGGGAATTCAAACAGACATGTTTCATTCTGAGGTGCTGTTCTTAAATCTCAAGGGGAGTTGGCACATGGCTGCATGAAAGATTTTTTGCCTCAGCTCAGTGCAAGACCCTCACAGTTTCCTCTCACCAGTACATGGCACTCACAGACACTGTCCTACCAGTGAAAATTCCCATGGATAGAGCAGCCAAGAGAAGACATAGGCAGATTCACAAGATGCAAGATGTGCCACGCCACCTGCATCTTCAAGTAACTCAGTTTGGTCATGCAAAATCTCAGAATCCTCTATCTAAATGTTCTGTCTATCTGACAAAGCATTTCATTGCTCATGTAAAAGAGAGATTCTGATTGCAAACTGTTGCATTTCTGTTGAGACCTTCACACATTACCACTGGCACACTGTGATTCCTCATTGAACTGAGCTTTGCGTATTGACGTTTTTCTCTTTTGCTCTCCCTACAGCACTTTTTACAATGGGTGGCAATGGAGATGGCCAGCCGTGCAAGTTTCCCTTTAAATTTCAAGGCCAATCCTATGATCAGTGCACAACAGAAGGCAGGACAGATGGATACCGATGGTGTGGAACCACTGAAGACTATGACAGAGACAAGAAATATGGATTCTGTCCGGAGACTGGTACGAGGAACGTTGCTTGCACAACAGTCTAATTTATCATTGGTTTAAGTAACAAAAGTCTCCTCCTTTACACCTTCGCTGGAGCACATAAAAGTTGATGAGTTAGGCACAGTTTCAGCATAGGTGGCCAAGGAAGTAACTAGAACAGGAGCAATCTATGTAAACGATACGGTACGTCATAGCACACCAAGTTTATGAGGGATACACAAATGTCAATGAACCATAGGACTAAGTGTCTTACCACTGCAGGATAATTACAAGTAGATTACAATTTGTTAATGGCCCTGGAAGAGAAGTCTCATGTGACAGAAGAAAGTATGAATAATATTTTAGCTTAATACTTACCATTTACACTTGAAAAAAGAAATCCTGTTTAGTATGTTATGCTTGAGTTAATAGACCTTTTCAGCAATTCAAAAGAACTAAGTGAAACGATTTAGCCAGGAAAATAGATTTCTGCTTTCTTCACAATTTTTTATACTTTTTAACTTGAGTTTTATTACATAAAGGAACAAAAATTAATTTATAGCCTTGCATAGCTTGGCAGGTGTTCAATTTTAGGACACAGACTAGAGCTGTAAGCATTTAGACTGTGGAAGTTAGCTATGGCAGAGCGAAGAGGAAGTCGCATTCACCCTGAAGCTATGTTCAAACCTGCATGCACCCTGTTTTTTTTGAAAATGGCCAAACTGTTTGCAATAGGGATTTGATGTATTAGTATTTGGCTTCCTGTTTCTTTTGATAACCAAGTCCAATCCTTCAATTTTACCTTACAGATGTTAAAAATAAATAAATAAGAGGATCAAATTCATTATAACTTGCTACGCAGCTAGGAAGAGAAAAATCTAAAGGACAGTTCAACAATAAAAGAACCAATATATCTCAAATCAATATATCCAAAGTCCTACCTAACAGAATCTCTATCACTGGAACCAAGAAATATACTTAGTTTAAGCTTTTTTCCCAGCATAAAAGGCTATTGCTTAAGATAGCTGTGATTTCTTTTAAAAAAAGAAAAAAAAATCTGGCTCATTAATTAATAATAATGATTGAGAAATAAATAATAATAAATAATTTAGGACACAACCAGCTTTGCCTCTGTTGCTCTCCTGTACCTTCCTAGAAGACAGACCATAATTGGAAGGGAACTGTAATTGCCAGGTAGCAGTGTAAATGAATTTAAATGTCTTATATGCTTTTCATATTCTGCTAATGATACCTACTTTAAATTGTGATTTTCAATTTAGTTACACCCTCTTCCCTCTTGCATATGTATTGCACATACCTATACAAATGTTATGTCTTATATATTACTGCCATATACTACACAGATGAGAATACACTTAGGGGAGATATTTACAAGTTGTTAACAAAGACTGGTTAAAAAAGAAGTCATCAACATTTGATATACTTTTCTTTAGAAAATGTATAAAACCGTATGCTTTTAACTGTACCCTGCTGTCAGCATAAAACAATTCCTCCATTTATTTGATGTGACTCCTCTTCTGGACCTTTTGTTGTGTTTTTTTTTAACTTCAAAGCTTATACTTCAGTGGGACGCCTACTAACCAAGTGGATACTCCACAGCCCTTTAACCTTTCTGACACTAAACCAGCCTTTGACTGACTGAGACACACTTTAAAAGATACCAGGAAAGTCCATCAAAAGATACTTGCTATGCAATCACCTTCCACAAAAAACATTTAACTGGTAGTTTCTCAGAGCTATGAACACGAGTCTGGGGCTCATTCTTACTCCCAGCAAAACCACTGGCAAGTTCATTGCAATGGCAATGCCCAGACTTTTTCCTTTCTTTCTGTGTCAGATAATTTTCTTTTCAAATATTACCTTTAACCTTACTCCTTGTGTTCTTGAGAGGATTGCTGATTCTCTCCTTGCTTTCTGTTTTTAATGTGTAGTTTAGGAGAAGCGTCAGCTTAATCTCACAGAGGGGATTCCCTTCTCACTGTGTTTTTCTATCATTTTCCACAGCCATGTCCACCGTTGGTGGAAATTCAGAGGGAGCCCCTTGTGTATTCCCCTTCATCTTCCTTGGCAATAAATACGAGTCCTGTACGAGTGCAGGTCGCAATGACGGCAAGCTGTGGTGCGCCTCTACCAGCAGCTACGATGATGACCGCAAGTGGGGCTTTTGTCCAGATCAAGGTAACACGGTTTGTCAGAGAAATGCAATGGTAACAGCATATTGACTGCATGGATGACATCACACCTACGATGATTTCATTCTCATACTTATCACTCCTGTCTGTTAAATCTCAGCTCCTGGTTAAATCTCCAGGCTCCTCAGCCTGGAATCTGAGCAAACCCCTACATGTAAATGTGAGACTATTGTTAAAGAGTCAGCCCCAGAGCTCATCTGCCTGAAACAGATTTTCTAAAATTATAGCGATGAAGTATCTTTCCAAAATATAAAAACAAAAAACATTTAATAATGTTATCACCAGTTTTGCCTTCCACGGCTGAAAGCCCCAAGTACTACAGTATTTCACTAGTATGTGGCAGTTATACTCTGATATTGACCAAATTAGGAACAAATGCTAAATGTAAAAAATTAATACATTTGTCACTGATATTGCCAAGGATGAAAAACATGTTTGCAAAAATGAGACACTGTTATGTTTGTATGGTGAATATCAGTACTTAAAATTATTTGGGTTAATTTTTGTCCTAATTTACAACCTGGGTAAAATTAAATATAGCAAAAGGCTTTTTATACATTTACACACAAATGCTAGATTTTTCTTTTAGGAGGACAATAAGAAGTTTGGGCATAATTGATAAAATGTCATCCTATGTTAAAAGAAACTTTTTAACCTAACAATATTTGGTGCAAGAGTACCGATTCAGGCTCTGCTCACAGACACACAGATAAACAGACCTGTTTGACACTTGCATGCCGTTTCACGATGAAAAGTAAGATCTGAGGTCTAGATTGCAAGCTTAATTCTCTGTGCTTAAAAAAAAAGTTTGATTTTATTTGCTACACTTCCTTTTTTGACAGAAGTATTAAGACTGTGGTTAAAGTCACTTGCATGTGAGACAGCAGCAAACACCAGCTACAGAAGAGGTTTTAGAATCTCTCTAATGAAATGTTATTTCTGGCAAGATGTATGACATTCACCACTGCAGGCTGGAAATCCTAATTACGATATTTGTCATTAGGAGATTTTTGATGGGCAGGAAGGAAAATAAAATTCTAAGACTATGAATAACCTGCATGGTACACTTCTATTTAGATGCAAGCAGCTAATACTACCTTGCTATGCTATTTAGGATACAGTCTCTTCTTGGTTGCTGCTCATGAATTTGGCCACGCTATGGGATTAGAGCACTCGGAGGATCCAGGAGCTCTTATGGCCCCTATCTACACCTACACCAAGAATTTTCGACTTTCTCAGGATGACATTAAAGGGATTCAGGAGCTATATGGTAAGGTCCTCGCTCACCAGCAGAACTCCTCAGAAAAGCATGCAGCACAGGTTGAAATTTGGGACTCAGAACTTGCAGTGTACCATATACTGTACCAGAAATATCCTCTGTCCTTTCTCCCTACTTTCTTCATGCTTCAGGGCTCCTGCTTCAATCAAATATCACAATTTAAGGATGAGGGGTCACTACATTTACTGAACTAAAAGGAGCCCCAAACCTCCCCACAACCAAACCTTTAGATGAAAATTTCTATAATGCCTTTACCGAGACAATGAAATGCCATGCTTTCCTCTAGTTTGAAATACTTGATGTGGGTGTTTTGGGGCGTTACTGTCTACAACACTCTGAGCTTCCCAGACTGCAACTCCCTGTAAGAGGAGAAGGCTGTTGCTTCCTGTTCCAGCTTGGAAACAGGTCACTTTGCCTTCCCACAACAATTCAAGTGGTACCGTCACAAAAACATTTGCAGAGAGCATGTGGGAGAGCTGATACTTCGACATAAATGTATTTGGCAAGCTCCTGGAGAAAAGGTGGACTTACAAATTTTTATGTTGCTACATCTTTAAAATTTATTATTTTCTCCATAGATCCTCTTAGTAAAATGCATGAGTATTATTATGATTAAAGTTCCTTCCATGTATATATTTTCTACCTTGTAGAGGCACAAGTATACTACAGTCAATTAATCAGTTGAAGAAAATCTATACCATGTCTCTTTCTGTGCTTTTCACTTTTCTACTGAGATATCTTCCTAATTGTAAGTGACTATATTCTACAGTATTCAACACCTCAGAAATTATAATAAGAATATACCAAAATTATTACCACATGAGACACCTTTTATCAAAAAATCTGTTTTGAATCTTCATTTTTTCCTTTTTCTTCGCAGCTTTAATTAAGACTGGAAATTGAGACATGGGCAAGGTTAAGTGAATTTTCTAAGCTTGCACAGCGTATCTTTGACAGAATTCAGAACTGAACTTACTTCTCTCAAGGCACACTTCAAGACCTGAGACAAAACTATCTTTCTTGCCTCTTTATAACTGACAGAACCCTTTACAAACTGCATTCGATATAAAATAAGCATTGAAAAAAACCCTTTGTTTTCTTCCATTATCTCAAACCAGCTACACTCCACTTTGTTTCATACAGTAAATCAACCCGATGTCTAAGAAAACAGGCAAATGCCTCACAGTAGCAGTCAAAAAAATAATAATATAAAATAAACCAGATGGCAAAGTGCATGTCCTGAAGAGCACATTTTGATTATTGATGAGGGCAGAAAGATCATACAAATGGCTCAAAATGCATCTATGTAACTTGCAAAATATCTGCACTTCTGGAAAGAAGAGAAATCCACTTTGATGTCTCTCTCAGCGGAGTTGCAGATAATTCTGAATAGAAAGACTTTGAAATGTATTTCTCTTCTTTTGAGAAGCCAGTAAAATAAAAATTGCAATGTTAACACTTGAACCCAGTATAAGCACTTCTGAATATCTTTCAGGTTAAATAGGCAGCTCAACAAGACACCTGCACAGGCACACTGCCTTGAATGAGGCCACACAGCAGATTAAGGCAGGACTGGAAGCTAAGGCCGCCTGAGCTATACTCGACCACCCTTCTTCTGAAAAGATTTTATTATCAGTTTTTCTTCCTTCAGGCCCTGGCTCCAAATTATTCCCCTTGCAGAAATTATGGGAGTTCATGTCCTCTGTGTAACCTATGCAGCACTGTATTTCAGTGTAACAGAAGATCTCTGTTCACCATTACAGAAGTATCACCTGATGTTGAACCCGGACCAGGACCAGGACCGGGGCCAGGCCCACGTCCAACCCTCGGACCTGTCACTCCAGAACTCTGCAAGCACGACATTGTATTTGATGGAGTCGCACAAATTAGAGGAGAAACGTTTTTCTTCAAAGATAGGTAAGTAAGATAAAGTGCTTACCAATGGGGCCTCAAGGCGAGGAAGTTCTCAGACCTGTTCATCAAAATCTAGACATTTATTATCAGGCACAACCTCTGCCCTTTCTTTTGCGTGTTCAGAGACAGTAAAGTGTCCTAATCAACTCATAAGGGAAAGAGATGGCAAATTCTGCTTTTCTGGTTAAATAATATGGCTGCCTTTGCCACAATGAAATCCTGCTGGCTTGTGGTCAACTTGGTGTCCACCAGCATCCCTCATCTTTTCACAAAGCTGCTTTCCAGTCTGTTGGCCCCCAGTATGTACTGGCGTTTGGCGTTGTTCCTCCCCAAGTCCAGGATCTTGAAATGGTCTTTGCTGAACTGCATGAAGTTCCTGTTATCCCATTTCTTCAGAGGTCAAGGTCCCTCTGGATGGCAGCACAATTCTCTAGTGTATCAGCCACTCCTCCCAGTCCTGGGTCTTCAGTGAACTTGCTGAGGGTGCACTCGGCCCCACCATCCAGATCACTACTGAAGATGTTAAACCATCTTCTACCCAGTACTGATGCCTGAAGTACACTGCTAGGTACTGGCCACCAGCTAGACTCCACACCACCAACCCTGTAGGCCCAGGCAGTCAGCCAAATTTCAGTCCACCTCTACTATCTGCTTACCTCAGCCCTACTTCAACAGCATCTCTATGAGAATCTTTTTTGAAACAGGGTTAAAAACCTTTCTGATCTGCTCTCCCCTCATCTGCTAATCCAGTCTTTTCATCATTGAGGGTTATCAGGTTGGTCAAGCATGACCTCCCACCTGAGAATCCATGATGACTACTCCCAACCGCCTTCATGTCCAAAAGAGTGTCTGTAATTAGGGATAGGGGAGATGATGTTGCCATAAATTCACATTTTCTTAGAGCTACTTGGAAACTTCTTTGAGATTCTGGAATTTTCAACTTCAGTCATTATTTTGTTTTGTGGTGGTTTTTAATTTCTGGTTTCTGCCCTACACTGGGATTGCGCATGCCAAGATGCTGTGACAATGACCGGGCTGGTGGAAGTTCTAGCTAAAATCAGGACAAGGAAATGCCACAAACCTCTCAAAAAAGCCTGTTGTCATGACACTTGCTGCCCGATTTTACAGATTGAGAGCAAAAATTAACCCTGTTGTCAACCCTGCTGGCGTCTGTGGAATCAAAGGGCTGAAGTAGTTGGAAGGCACATCCTAACTTCTAAATGCTTATACAAACCAGATATAACCCCAAAATCTTTAGAGATTTACCCATCTGTAATGTTAATCACAAAATTAGCAATGGAAGAAGTGCATTAGCCAGTCTATTGCCTGCCAAAGGAGGATTCATTCCCTATAAAGTATTTCCGGATGCCTTTTGTGGCAAAACCTACAAGGATTGTAATTCAGCAGTGGAATAACCTTCAGTGAAGTAGAGTCCTGGAGGCACTATCCTTTCTGATTTCATTTCATATAGTGTGCACTCTGGGCTAAAGCTTCAAATCTGATTGCAGGAAAATTTTGAATCTCAATATCTAACACCTCTCACCACAAAAAGTAGTTTATCCAAAGCTGGTGGCAATAATCTCAAATGCCTCTTCCACCACGGAGACAGTGTTTTAGCACACCTTCAGTTTTAGCCTAACTTTCATGGTAACAGACTGGTCCAAAGAGGATCTGTTCCTTTCCCATGTTCATCGAGGTACAGTCATGGAAATCTGTGAGCAAAGTCTTGTCCCCGAGTCATTTAAACCAGTTTGAGTCCAAAATCATCAAATAACAGTATTATGTGAATCACAGCACATGAAGGACACTGGTGACTGGGATAGGCTTCATGCGGGCAAGGCCTCCAAGGCAGAAGACACAAAAGGCATTTTTGATGCAAAAGCAGACATTCCTGATGAAACAAGATGACTGCACAGCTGCAGCTCCTGCTGCCTTTGCCAGGGCCTGTATTACCCAGCTGCTCAGCAATGAAGAGCATCTTCTAAGGAGTACAGGACTTGGCAGCACTGTGATGGGAGACACTAAAGCTCCTTTTTCCCTACCATAAATTAATGTCCAGTCTGAAATCTTTTATCCTCAGCTACTCTGAATATTCTCCCAAAGCCACTGAAGATCCGGACCCACACATATTCACTGTGCGTGCCTAAATCAAACGCTGTTTCATATCATATAGAAACATATATAAGCATCTGAAGCTGACCGAAGTATTACAACTCACCTGTTCACTGCTCCTTGCCCAATATCAGCTGAGATTTAAAAGAAAAGAAACCAACAAGCAAGGTCCCCCTCACAAAACAGTAATTTAATAGTTATTTGTGTCTGCTGGTGGTATAAAGTCCAGCAATTTCCTCCAGATTTAAATTTTCAGCCAAAACATACGAAGAATTTATTACTATACTGCACAGTTTAACTCTTCTCACCAGCTTTTCAGAACAAAAAATCATGGTCAATTGGGTGATTTTACAGGCTATGGTATACAGTGATTCTTTCAGTGCGTTTCCTTCTAGTTCCCATCTATGTGATACCCACAATAATGGTGCTTGGGTTTGAAGTTTGACTTAATCTTTATCACAGGCTTTGTGATTTAGCAATGCAGAAATGGGATTTAAAACACCTGAATATAAGAACAAAAGGCTCCCCATTTCCAGTACAGCTCCTAGAGACAAAAAGGGTTCATTCAACGTGTCTGTGGGGACATCTGTGATACCTTTTGTCCTGTTCCTCTTGGCCCCATCAGCAGCATGCTAAGATTCCTTACAATCCAGTGATCCCTAATGGCAAGAAATAGTCCTTGGTCACAAAATGGCCCCACAGTACCAACAGATCAGCCTCACAGAAAGCCAGCACTGCGCCCTTCTACCAACACGCTGCACAGACCTGGCCCCACCATCCTGTCCTAACAATTTTGCCAAAACCGGTGCCCACTTTTGCTAGCACAGTCATCAGAGAGCTAAAATATTCACCTCAGCTCCGTGCCTTCAAAAGGAAAAACATACTCTCACAGCAGTAAAAAACCTTTCAAGTTCCACAGTATTCACAGCATACCGATCCTCTTCTGCTCACTTATGGGCCTTGGTTTTCAGCCAGACCTCCACCTTACCACTGCTTTTGTAAACTGGTAATCATGCAAGGCTTGGTCCAACAAGGAACAATTTAAAATCTATTCCTAAATCAGCAAAGTGTTTCAGTACTCTCTATAATCCCAACAAAATAGAAGCATTTCGCATTCAGATACAGTTGGTCAAAGAACTGTGCAAATAACAAAACAATCTGTTCAGACTGACTCACGCTTCATCTAACATGCAGCAAACACAGACAATTGGTGAATTGTTTTCCTCTGGAATGGCTTTGCCTGTCAGTCTTGCAGCTTTCCAAATATCAGGCAAGCAGCATTATGACTCACTTTTGGAATTCAAAAAACAAATGTCTATCATGTGTTGTGTGACTTTTATGATTCATGAAAATGATCACAACATCCAACTGTCATCTCACACTGGCAAAAGGAGTAAATAGCAAAAACGAGGTCAGATCAGAGTAATTCTTTCATAAAAGTGTTTTTGCCGTTGAAGGTGCTGTTGGCCATAGAGAACAGTTGATTTTTTCCACTGAGCACAGAATCCTCCAAGTAACCAGAGTGCCCGAGTACATCATTTGCACAGATGGTTTTGTTCTGAAAGTAAACAAAACCTCAAACTTCAGAAGTTTACCAAGACATTAAAAAAGACCCACTGATTTGGTCCCTTTACGTAACTGCAGGGAATAATAATAATAATGGCAAATCTTGTTTATGTTAAAATATCATGTAAAATACTTACTGTAACAAAGTATTAAATCTGTCTATAATCATAATATTAAAATTTAACCTGAAGGAGTTAAAATATTTTAACAAGTTCAAAGTGAAATGAGAAAGCCAAATAATTAATTTCAGCAATTCCTCAATAGGATGAGTAGAAATAAAAATACCTCCTACTCAATTCAAAAACAATAGAAATTTTGACAAAGTTTCCCTTTCCACCAGAAAACCTCACCATTTTAACACATCCCTTGACATGTGTGCTTTAATAAAAGCCTAGTGTTCAAGTCTGTTGACTCTGGAAAGTTTGGAATTCAACAGATAGTAATTATTAGTGCTGACTCAGCCATAAATCAGGTCCAAAATTCATTAAGAATTCTGTAATGTGGATTTTTAAAGGAGCTACTTTTATGAATGCAGTAAGATTTGCTATATGGATTTCCATTTCATATTATATTGGATCTGCTTTTCTTCTAAAAATAGATGCATGAAACAAACACTTACTTCTTACAGTGTTCCATATGTGTTTAAACACTGTCAAGCAAGAGTAATTAGCTAAATGCCTTATTCCTTGACTATTTTTTAAAATGAAAGTTATGATGAGTTATGCTCAGAGATAGTTTTCTACATGTTAAAAATACATATATGCATGCAAACTGAGAGTAAGTTAACATATTACTGTCTCAGTTATTAGTACCATATGTCAGGTTAAATTAATATGTATATTTAATTAAGAGACAAAAATACAACACACTTGCCAGTTATACTCTTCCTCACATCAAATACTATAGCTTATCATAATGTAGTACGCAGCAACTAATCATACTTGCAAATGCATTTCAAAATGCTTTATTTGTCCTAGCTAGCTCTGTTCATGGTCAAACTACACCCTGCAAAAAATAAGATGCCAGTAGCACCCTCAGCTTCAGCAACACAATAATGGTGAAAGCTGTTTGACCTGAGAATTTAATAACTATAGCTTGGTGAAAGAGCGATTCAACCAGCCTGCTGATTTTTCATTTTATGACCATGGCAAAATTTTTGTTCTGTTAGGGAAAAAAGTTGTTCATTCTACGGAGGAGGAAATAGCAGTGCCATTTCTAATACCAAAAGCTCTCAGCACAAAGCTCTGCCATTTAAAGATAATTACAGCTTTTTAAAGCTTAAATCAAATTATGATCCTACTTATACATAAAATAGCCAATAAATTACCCTTTGCATTTCTCTAATGAACATTTTTAGTGCTAGCAGTTTCTTTTACAGCCAAGCTCTCTTCCAAGCAGCTTGATATACTGTTATTAAATTTGAACTTTTAGTCACTACAATAGTAATTGCAAGAGCAATTCACGGAATACAAATCTCTGCTTTTGTCTGACGTTCATCTGTCTGTTCCACACA
Organism: Psophia crepitans; assembly: GCA_013399095.1. NCBI lineage: Eukaryota > Metazoa > Chordata > Aves > Gruiformes > Psophiidae > Psophia > Psophia crepitans. The sequence goes on from VWZZ01006679.1 coordinate 1,166,984, forward strand.
CAACAGCAGGAAAGCTCTAATGGTTTAAAGGCCTTGTAAATAAGTTTATTTGTATAGCCGAAGGACAAGAATACATTTTGCCCTTATGCAAAAGGCAACAGGAACTCCAAAGCACTCAGGGCAAGCAATTTCACCTGCAGTCCCACATGCAGCTTATTGTGCAACTGTTTTAGCGACATGCTTCTAGATGAATGATTTGGCTTTTCAGTCACTGCAGGAAAACAGTTACGAGTGTGTGTTGCTGCTAACACGTGTGTGCGCATGTGTGTAGATGCACGCTTATGTGGCCTTTGCCAGGAATGATGAAAAACAGATGTGCTGGTGAATTAGTTCATTGTAAATCTTGTACAATTTTCTGTTCTGTGCAGATTCATGTGGAGGACTGTAAACCCCCGAGGAAAACCCACAGGTCCTCTTCTTGTTGCTACATTCTGGCCTGATCTGCCAGAGAAAATTGATGCTGTCTACGAGGCCCCTCAGGATGAGAAGGCTGTGTTTTTTTCAGGTATTGGTTTTAAGTTTTAAAATGTAAGTAGCCATTTGCATAAATGTTGCGTTTGAGCTCAGCTCCCTGCGAGGAAGGGAAACAGCCTGCCTAAAAGCTGGTATAGCCAGCAGGTATGGGTGACAGGTCTCAAACATCCCATGCTGAGGATTTTAGGAAAAGGCTGGATCTGACAAACTCTGAACAGCATTCAGCCTTCATTACAACAAAGAGGAGCTATAAGCACCTGGAAAGATACATTCAACAACAAACACGACTAAACAAGAGTCATTCTTTAAAACAAAAAGCAACAGTGGCAGCTCTGTTTCATCAGTCACTGATCTGTCTTTCCTCTGTTTCCTCTCATTTTCAGCTACTGTTTCTGTACATGTTGCTTGAGAAGATTAGACCAATTTTTTCCCCCCATGCCCTTACTTGTCTCCTCCTCTTTTGCCAAAGACTGACTTCCACTCTGGCTTCCAAGTACCTGCCTCAGTGGCTCATCAGGCAGAGGATACAGGCAGCAGTGCTAGCTGCCTCCATGGGAGACCAGGGTAACAGGAAGCACTGCTCTGTCTGTCCTAAGTCACACATATGGTTCAGCTGTACTGGCCAAGTTAGTGGAGCTGTGAGGCTGTTTTCAACAGGAAAAACTGAGCCAGCGAAAACTGGGCTCCAGTATCTACTAAAAACATGACCAAACATCTCCAATCATGTAAAAACCATATGGCCAATGCTGCTGTACATTTTCTGTACAGGAGGGAAAAAAAGCAATGATAATCTGTTCCGCATGTCTCAAAGGCCATTTGCTTTAGTTCACATGGAGGGGAAAAAGAGTTTTAAAAAGTTTTATTTCAGGCAAGCTGAAACATGTTACATATTGTATATACCATATATAATCCTATTGTATCTAAACTTCTCTCGCTCTCTTTATAACATCCAGGAAAATGTAACTAACCTGCTTTAAAAATAAACAAATAAATAAGAGCTATCAAACAAACAAAGATTGGTTTGAAAGCTCCGTGTAACCCAACTATCTTAAAATACTACTGATAGCCACCCTTTGCTCCTGAATGGTGAAATAGGAACTTCTCATGAAATCACACACTACACTTTACACTCTTCTCATATTAATACTTTGCTTACTTTCTTCCCCACTAGCACAGAATCAAAGCAATGCCCCTTCATGAATGAATCTTTCCATGACTTTCAGTGAATTCAGTGAGGGTATTTACTAAGTAAATTATAGTTCCATATAAAGAATTCAGAATCCTAGTTCGTCTTCCACTAGTACCTATTTGGAGAGACATTAGACGTCATATGACAAACAACAACAGAAACAAGATCTCTGGGCAAAACCTTCCTGTTAATCATTCAATAAAATCGCTCAACAAAACAGAGGGTGAACACGAACTTCTGCATTTGACCTTCAGGAGCCCATGCCTGTTTTCAGACCATCTTTACCATTAAAAAATTACCAATACTAGCTATTTGTTTTAACATAACCTCAACTGTACTAAGACAGTGTCTGCCTCAAAGATGAGACAGCTAAGAAGGGAGGAAGCAAGAGCACGCTGAGGTAATGTCTTTTGCCAAGAAGCAACACCCAAGAGGCAAAAGCAGAAATTGTAGTCACAGTACACCTGCACTCCAGTGCGTCACAGAAGGTAAAATGCTGGAAAGACTAGTAGCACAGTTAGTGTCATAACAGTCACATAGCAAAGCATAGAAGAAATACTTATCTGTATGTGATTAACAAACAATGTGTGTTTGCTTTGATTTCTCTTCTCTTTAGGAAATGAGTACTGGGTTTATTCAGCCAGTAACTTGGATAGGGGCTTTCCAAAGAAACTCACCAACCTGGGACTACCCCCTGATGTGCAGCGTGTTGATGCCGCTTTTAACTGGGGCAGAAACAAGAAGACATACATTTTTGCTGGGGACAGATACTGGAAGTAAGATGCATTGCAGTCGTGGTGGTATGCTGTTAGCAGAGCTGTGTCTCTAGGGCTGAATGCACACCCAGGTTCACAGGGCAGGAACCAAACACAGGGTTTCATCCTTTGAGGATACACAATTCGTGCTGACAGCAGTGGTGAGCGAGGATGAGAGCTGAACCAGGGAGTATGGCTAAGAAAGCATTTCAGCACAGCAGTGGGAAACTAGCATGTATTTGAGAAAACAGCTTGCAAGGGAAGAGGATATCTGGGAATCTGTCAGGGTGCTCACCACTAACAGCCCATCCCTCAAACCCTATGTACCAGCAACTGCCCCACATCAGACCTAAGGCTCTTAAGAGGGGCAAGCTGTCCTTACTGTCAGCTTACAGCTGCTGGGAGAAAACTTGGAAAGGAATTCCTTAAAAATGGGCTGATCTCCAATCACTTGAAGCCAAAGACTGACCAGATTGCCTTTGAAATTCTTTCAGTGAGCCATCAGGTTTGGAGGGGCTGGATGTAACAAACAGTGTGGCTAGCAGTGTGCTGGGGATGACTGTCAGTCCTTTCCGCAGCTGATGTGCCAGTCACTAACACATTTGCTCTCCTAATGGAGCTGGAACTAAGGAGAACTGAACAATCCACAAGAAGTGTATTTGTCAGTACTCAGGGAAAAATCTTGGCTTCAATCATTTTGACAGTCTCTATGATCCTTTTCATGTTTCCAGTACATGCTCAGAAAAGTTTTTATTACAAAGAACACCAACAAATGTGGTAATTCACAAATGCATGTAACTGTGTAATTGCACTAAGGTTGTGTTCCAAAGACTGTATGAGAAGCAAAACACAAAGCAACACAAAGCACAAGCAACCAAGCCCAGGTGACCTGCTACCATGCTCTGTCCAGGAAAGACCTTGGACACTCAGCTTAGGAAGGAACATCCTTAAAATGTCTCAAGGCTGTTACTGTGGTAGGAATATCCTACATCACACCCGATGAAGAGTCTACTAATTGTATTTAATATAATTTCATTATCATAATTGGCAGGAAGATCTGGCAGAAAAGATCACCTTAAAAAGCAGACACACTTTGGTGCTTTGAGGAACTTTGTGAGTTACCTCCATGCTGCCTATCAGGATGGCACAAGAATAAAACAGACACTAACTCCTGCTTTCACCGTCTGAGGTCCCTTCCAGGAACAGGACTTGAAGTCAGGAATGGAAACATTAAACAGGCTGAAAGTTGAACCACTCCTTAAGTGACACTTTAGAGGAAAGTTAAACATTCAGAAACACCCACCAGAAATCTAAAAGATTCTCCAAGCTATAAGGTTCCATTCTGAAAGATGCTCTATATAAAATATCAAAGGACGTGTCAGTATAATTGAGTCCGTTTTATGTGAACATTAATTTCACATTATGATCAAACCGGATGAGTGTCTTTTTTATATCCTAATGGCTTTGGATTCCTGTAAGTAAATAAAATACCCTTTAACAACTGCCACTTGATAATAACTTTCCATTACTTTGAGCACAGTACTCTTCAGTATTTGGGGGGGAAAAAAACCTCCAAAACTTAAAAGCTAAAGTACGTTATTAATTTTTTAATGTCATATTGTAGAGACCTTCTTAAGCATTTGCAAGTAGTCCTAATGCAGCCATCTGCAACACTTCAGATTCCTACCAAAACCAATAGACTATGAGTTCGGAAAGCTGCTTGTCCCCTCCGTACCAACATTTCTTTTGATTAGCTGTGCTCCAGAGCCTCCAAGTAATTCATCACTCTAATCACAGACAGTATTTCTATCGAAGTGCTTTATCAATTGCAGTCACAGCAGAATGCATAATTTATTGTTAAGGAATCAAAATAAGCTTCAGTGATTTCTGTCTGTGTAAAGAAGAAAGCAAACAGTTGATAAATATTTCAGAAAAAAAAGCCCTTCTGTTTAACACAGATGCTATAACCCTTAAGTAGGTGGCCGTTTTATTTTATACATGGACTCTGCCACATGGAATCAGAATAGTTACATACAATAGTCCTTCCTCTGCCATTATCACACTTACTTTAAATGGATTTTCTGGAAGCCTTCTCTTCTCCCTCCTTCCAGCCCCAAGCTATTTTAGTGTTGTTATAACAAGATTGTTAAGCACAGTGATGCTTTGGGAGAGAGAAGAAGAGGAGCTGGCTAAGATTCCACAGCTGAAGTTTTCAAGCTTCCCAGCAAGGTACTAGATTTTCTTTAAATATCCCAGGAAAAAACAGTAAGTAATTTAAATTAATAATTTAAATTTATTTTGACCAACCTACTACTCATTTGTACTGGTGTAATTTTGGATATAATCCAAGTAGTTCCATATAGCAATGAGGGAAAGGTAATCCGAGGTACCTACAGATACAGATAAATAAAATCAAAACAGAAAAGCTTCCCTCATTCCAGTGCTAGTCACAGATAACCTCTCTGAAGTCCACTGCTCCTGAAGAATGCTGGGGTGACTGAGGCCTCATGGGCACTGGAAGCCTGGTTCAAAAGATGTCCCATGTCACTGCCCATCAGGACATCTCCACTCCTGCTCTGCACTGACTCCCACTTACAAGTCAGAAAAATGGGCAAACCAGGTCACAGACCTGCTCCTTTCACCTTCACTCTCAAGGACCTTGTACCCCTGGGAAATTTATTTCCCATTTATGGAAAGGAAGATCCTGGATTACTTTTTTTGTGGGAGTGTAAAACTGGCTTTGCACAGATCTATCTTTGTATACTACGGTGGAAAGCACATGAAGTAAATGAGACAATGGAACATCTGCAGATGCGGATACAGACAGACTACATCTGACTTCCATGGGGTTAGGTGGATTTATATCAGCTGAGTTTTTCCTCTTTAAAGCATAGACTGTGAAAGCCATTGTGGTTTTGGTTGGGTTTTTCCCCAAAGTAAAGCTTGGCATGTATCTGTTGATCATCACTGAGAGAGAGACAAGACTGTGTGAGAATATTAGGGTTTTTTAAATGAAATGTTAGGGAAAGTAATTAGCAATTTAATAGCAATCCTCAAGTACATGGACTACAAGCACATTTCAAATAAGATTTTTAAAAGATGGCCATTTCACATACAGATCTATCTTCAAATGCTGGCTGCTGCCTGAAAACAGTTACCTTTCCTAGAATTATGCTTGGAATTTTAAAGCCACAGTTGTGAAAAGGGTTTTGCTTAGCAAGCATCTTTGCAATTCAGCAAGAATTGCATTTCCAAAAGGAAAGATGTAAAATTTCACAGGATTTTAAAGGAGGCAGGGAATAATTATAATGAAATAAAAACAATGTTACAACCTCAGTTATTATATTTCTGTCTGATTGTTTTATATAGTCACATTTGCTGAGGACTCCCTGGAAAATTATGTTATATTTTATCATTAAACACAGATTTGTAATGCAGGGATGTAATTTTCTTCAGGTACAATGAAGAAAAGAAGAAAATGGAGCTTGCATCTCCCAAATTCATTGCTGACTCTTGGAATGGAGTTCCAGATAACCTCGATGCTGTCCTGGGTCTGGGTGACAGTGGTAAGCGATAATTCTGACCTAAGTCACTAACATGCTCTCTCACTTGTCTGCCGTGAAATGTATTGGAGACACTAAATTCTTGTGGTCTGTGAGTAGGAGCCAAATTCCCTTTCAGCTTTGCAAGCTACTGGTCCAAACAAACTTTTTTTGGCTTTTTATTTTCCTATTAAGTATCAGTTGAAAAATACTCTATTAATCAGTTTAAAATTTTAAAATAAAACATTTAGGGAATACAACCTCTCATGAATATTTTTATCCAAGATATATTATTATTGCCCTTTTCATGAAGCTCATTTAATTTCAACCTACTGCTACTGTTTATCATTTACTTCCTTGATGCTAAACACTTTGCAAAGCTTAACAAGGCAAGAAACAGCTTTTATTAACATCTTCCCCCTTTTCTTTCTTGCCTTTTTAATTTAAAAAGGGTATATACTGTCTTGTTTAAGTGTGTTGAAGCATTTTATTGCTTTCCACTGCTACGTTGTACAGGTCCAGAACCTTCTGTACATATGTCAGGCAGGACACAGAGAAAAGTAATCCATGATGCAGTCACTGTTATGTCAAGATGGCCCTGAGGCTCAGATGGGGGTTCATGTTGGTTTCCCTATTTGGGCATGGAGAAAATTAGCTCTGTGGAGAATTCTCTTTCTAGTGTGGTTTTAGAGAGAAACCAAAGCAACTCCTGCTGCCCAATGCCTGACGCACAGGAAGTCCTAACACCAGAAGGCGTGACCAGGCCAGTCCCTATGCCTTGGAAATTTCCCAACTTCTTGACAGCCCCACAGGTTCCTCAGTACCAGCGTGCAGTTACAGAAGTTTCAGCATCATTCCGCTCTAGTCCAGCCAGAACTTGAGTATGATGATCACCTTGATCACAGGCACAAATGGATTGTATTTTGCCCCCTTTTTTTTTTTTAAACTCCTATCAACTGCAGTTGAGAGGCTGGCCCATGGTTTTAAGCGGCCTCATATTTTGCACAGATATGCATAAATTTCTGGAAGCACCACTGATATCACGAGGGTCAGCTCAATTACATTTTCAACATCTATTTTGCCAGCAAATATTTCTTCCCAGAAAGTTCTGGCTCACAAAATGGTAACCTGACTGCAGGCTCCATTTAGCACGACCTCTCTTCTCCAGGACGGGAATTTTCACATATTTTTAAAATCTTTTTTATTGTGTATAAGTATTTTGGGAAATAAGTCTTCCAGTTCATTAAGTTTCATGAAATCAAACAGACAAAAAAGCTTTGATCATGATTTATGTGCTCCATAATCTGTGTATGCTTTTTTATTTACCTTCACAGGATACACCTACTTTTTCAAAGATCAGTACTATCTACAAATGGAAGACAAGAGTTTGAAGATTGTTAAAATTGGCAAGATAAATTCTGACTGGTTGGGTTGCTGAATTGTATGAGATACTAATAACCAAATATTTACTTTTTCGTTATATGCCTTATCTGTAATTAGAAATAGATCTCAATGCTAATTACTGGACCAGTCTGGTACTGGCACCAAAACATTAAGTACCAGTACTGTACACATCAGATAATTTAAAAGTGTTTGCCTCCTCAGTATACAAAAGATGTTTACGTATATATATTCTGGTACAATTTTTCAGTTTTCATGCTAGTCATAGTCTTTATTCCCCTGGTGCTTAAACGAAGCATTGAACCCACTGGAGATGGGATCCTGTCCCTGTGTTACACACATCCCAAATAGGCTCAAATGAGATGTACCAGCAGTGCACTTTGATTTTTATTTTTTTTTAAATACAACTCTGTTATAAATAGATGTTTTGTCTTGGTATTTTTCACCCTTTTGCGAGTTTGACCATTACTTCCATTTATTTACATAATAATACAGAAAGACTGTCAAAGGCACAGGTTGCCTCAGGATTTGATTTGTGTTGATGCATGATGGAATCATGGCAAGAAACTGTGTTAAAGTATTGTTTTAAAGTACTTTTTATTTTAATTACTTTAGTTAAAATCAGCAATTTGCTTCATGCACTTTGTTACTACTATATAACTTGTTTATATGGACGGAACGACTCAGATTTTTGAAGTCAATGCGTTATACATAAAAGTCAAGTATTATTGTTTAACTTGTTTTTTTTCTGTTCTTTATAATATTGGGGTTTTGTTCAGTTAGGTTTTTTGCTTATGCATCGGGCAACAGAAGATGTTCTTTTCACAATCTGTTGGAATGTTTCTCATTAAAAAAAATAAAAGAGAAAAGAATGTCCCACACACCAAGTGCCAACGATACAAATAAAATCAAATTACACTGTCAACATTTCGCATGGCCAGGTTTCCTTGTATCATCTGAAATTAGAAACTCAGTAGCATGTTACAGTAAAATACTTGTCAAAGGAAATACAATATTTACCCCAGCATAGAACTGCATTACAGGATTAATTTAGAAACTTTCTAAGACATAACTGCAGCAATTCACATTAAAGAGATTATATGGTCCCACGCCTCCGCAAAGCCCACTGCCTTCTCAGAACCATTTACAGACCTGTCTATTATCCACGCTCCTTCTCCTTACCAGCAGGCTACCACACCCCCAACAGGAAGAGTCAGCATAGGCACAGCAGTATATGTATCCTATGGGGAATGTAAGCTTGAGAAACAGATGTGTAAAACCTTACTCCTGCCCATGAGATCAGACACCATTTGACCAAGGATCTTATCAAGCTTTGTGAGCATGAAATGCTTTGTGAGACACCATGGACTGCATCATGCAAGTGGTCAACCCAGGCCTTCACAACACATCTCGCACTGAGCCCATGATTCATAGAACTGGCTAGTAACCGACTAATACCCGAATCAATGATCAACTGGTTTCTTCTCATGTCCTCTACAACTTCATGTTTACACTCAGTGCTTTCCTGTTCTCAGCAGAGGTTTTTAACTATGGTATTCTGAAAAGACGCTGCTTCATTTGCAAATCACTTTTCATTGCACACTATCCAGATATAACTCCCACTCTGGGAAGCTTTTGATTACCACAGACAATTCTCACCTGGATGAACCAATACTATTTTCACCAATGTCAAAAGAAAAGATGGTTATCTCCTCCTGAGCATCCTCTTTCTCTTCAGGCAGTCATTAACTGCCTTCCAAATTAGTCCTGCATCACAGTCAACAAAACAAGGCACAAAGCAAAGTAGTTGTAACTGCAAAATGTTAATGTTCCAGTTTTACAGACATCTGGCAATTTCCTCAGGATCGCAGGATTTGTTGAGTCATTGCAGGGATGCATGGTCTGCTCTGACCATAAACATCTTCCTATACTAGTGTTGAAAAAATTCTGTAGCTTTAATGACTGCCAGAAGAATTCTCCCTAGAGAATTTAAGTTCTTACAGCTTTAAACATCCTCAGTAACTATCCCCTCAAGATTTTATGTTCTTGTGTTAATACTGCTCCAAACTGCATGTTCTAGCATCTATATTTCATATGAAGAAGGGTTTTGAAACACAGATACACTAGAGGAACTTTTGCAATGGATCTTTTCAACTCTGAACTTGCTAAATCAATTTCTGCTGATGACTGAAGTAGTTTCCTTTTTGTCTACAACTTACTTACATGTTTTTCAACATTGGCAAATCTACCTTCTGTAATAACACCACCGTAATCCTACAAAGCTCTGCACATCTGGTGGGTTTAAGGAGTTCTGCTCAGCTTCTTGTTTTGTTCTTGCCTTTGTAAATCCATCTTCCAATGACTACATTACTGGCAGAAAAACAGAAATAGCTTTTCTATCCTTACACCAACTTACACTTCTTTGGGTTCAGAATCAGACTGGCAACCTTAAGCTTATCATGGGTCAATTGTAAGCACATCTGTTTCTGTTCATGAGCTGTAACATTTGCCAGGTTATCACTTACATATATCAAATGAGCTTGAGGGGTATACTGACCCTTCTCATTAACCTTTCACATTTGACCTGTGAAATGCCAAAAGTCACAAAATGTGTCCTGAAAAGGTCTTTGCATGTAATTCCATTTGCTGGCTGTCAGTTTTAAAACCTCGCTGTTGGAACCTAGAAACAACCTGTTCCATCTCCAGGATATCACCTAGCCACGACAATGGAGAAAAAACTCTAAAGTTACTTCACAGAATTTTCAGCAGTGAGGGATGATTTCCTTTTTCCTGTGAGTTTCCAAAACTCAAGAAATTCTACATTTCCTCAATGATTTCATACTTCTTCTTTACTGTTTGTAATAAAAATCCTTGCCTGAGCAGCACTGCAGATCTGCCTGTACCTGGCCATGTCCCATGTTGATCAGTCCCACTGACTTGCTCCCCTGTTTGGAACTGCCCCAACACTATGGACTATTCTGGTGATCCCTAGACCTGAACTGGATTACCCTCCCAGGCCTGCTCTTTTCTCCTTTCTTGGGCACCGTGAGACTGAGCCCTTGTCAGTGAAGCCACTGCCCTTGCCTTTCCTGCCCTCAGCATGTTTCTCCTACAACATTTTCAGAACTGAATCAAGATTTTTACCTACCTTCTTTACAGAGGAAGAAAGAAAGGCCAAAAGCATAAGTGTTTGTCTCAAAGCCACATAAAATCCAGCACAAAACTCTATCAAACCCTAACCTGTTCTACAGTTTTATTAAGTCAGGTTCACTTAGGACTTTTTGGTGTTGGGGTAGAGTTGCACACAGGCTGCACATGGGCTCGTTGCAGCATGGCTAGAGCTCAGACACTCTTGCCCCTTGAGCTGAAGGAAATTCTCTGTCAGTTATGAGCAGATCAGGCTGTATGCGCCCAGCAGGGAAGTTCCAATCCAGTGGAGCAAAGTGCAGTGGTTTAGTAACTGCTCTGTCACAATACATAAATGGCAGCCAAGGCTATAATGAAATGCCACGGTTTAAATACTTAATAGACATAGCAGCCTGAACTGTGAATCATGCTTCACAGTTTGTATCTCACTAACACTCAGCATTCGTTAAAAATACATTTTCTTCCTGATATTTTGTCATTATTTTACAAAGCAGCAGTTACCCATAAATTTAAGCAATTGACTGTAACTGTGCTGTTCTTTAAATCAGGAGGAAGTAGGTCCTTTGGGCCCATTTTGGACAGATTATTCCTATTTATGAACCCAGACGTGCATGTTTTTAGCAGCAAAGACTAGGAGAATGGACATTCTTCTGCTTTTGGAAGAGATGAAGCCAACAAATGAGCAGGCATTGGGCTCCGTGGGATCGCTGCAAATGCAGAGATTTATATCTGAAAGAGGAAACAGTCTGTTCCAGGCTGGTTATGTAAAACGCTCACAAGTACTAAGGTATTTCAACGTAGGGAACTGCAGTAAGGACAAAAACATACAACTGGAACAAACTCCCCAAAATAACAACAAAACCAACAACTCTGAGACTCTGCCAGAGAAATAGCACAGTCCCATTGAACTGGAGGTGTCTCGAAAGCTGCCGGCAAGGTTTCTGCATACCGAGCCTGTCAGAGTCACATGCTGTTACTTGTGCATCTCCTTCTGGCGTTGCCTTTCAAAACAGAAGTGAGAGCAAAATGGCACCTTAGGGTAATTTGTCCAGTTCTGAGATTTGCACTTGCTCACAACCAACCATGATTTCACACACAGCTAGCCAGAAGCTGGGTACACAGCTCTTACCTCACCCCGACTGCAGAAATAAATGGGCTCAAATTTTCCACGTGTTTGATATTCAGTATAAACAAGGCAATTCAACAACATTCGTTCATTCTCATAATTACATTTAAATTTTTTTTTAATTAGTCTTTTCTTAATTGAGACAAATATCAAGAAGCCCTGTTATCTCAGAACTCTCCAATCTAATGGAGAAAGATATGACATAGAATCATATAACTTTTTTGGTTGGAAAGGACCTTTAAGATCATCAAGTCCAACCGTTAACCTAGCACTGCCAAGTCCAACCACTAAAATCCTTTCGGAGAGTATCTTTGACTCGGACATATCATTTCTGGCGTTAGTACAGCATATTTGGGGAAAAAAACCTGGCCTGGATGAACTGGGGATTGGGTTAAGTGAACCAATGTCCTCTTCTAGCTTTGGACCTCCCATAAGCTATGAAATTAATTTATATAATTTCAAGAAGTATATACAAGTGCGTATGCAATAATATATACAACAGTAAGGTTTTAAATTACGTATTAAATATATGCCTACGTATGTATATGCATATACACACACCAAGAAATAGCTCATGGTTATATTAAAAGCTGCAGCAGCTGAATGAGTGACCATTCAACATGTCACAGCAGCTTCCACCAACACTATCAGGTTGGTCAGCCTAACCAGCGCTGGGAGGACTGTATCCATACTGCTCATACAGGCTCTGGATCATTCTTTCACTTCTTTTTGCAAATCCCCAGACTCCTGGTATACTTCCAAAGTTCAGCTTCACCACAAGCATACTCAGACAGCCAGACAACCAACAGGTCACTCTAAGAAAGGGAGATAAGAACAAAAGGGCTCTGCATTTCCCTTGCTAACCCTGCTGCAGACACTCTGCAGTCACCCTCAGAGGGTGACAAAACAGAAAACTGTTGAGTTTTCAGCTGTCTTACTGCCCAGTGTTTTCCTCTGGGACTTCTCAGAAGTACTCCTGAGTGACTAACTCACTTTGCTGTTAAGAATCTGCTAGCATTGCCAGAATAAACTTACAATTGTAAGAGCATAATTGTTTTAATTTACATTAGCCTGGAGCTTGGCAGTCTGTCTCTGCAGTTATTTTGAGGTGGTCTCCCCTTCCTAAAAGACAGGAATTCGCAATATTAAGCTATCCAAGTGGGCTGCTTTTTTGAGTCTCTAACCACCCCTTTAACCTTGGACAGCTTTATTCTGTCTTCCCTGTGCCTCTACAACAGCCATAACACTGCTGCCAAAAAGGCTGAAGCTAGAAAGCAGTTTCGCATTCTGCAGTTTGACGCCAGGCAATAACAAAGACCCAGCACCTCCACTGCACAAAGTTTCTAACCACCACTAGCCAAGGAATTAGGAAATTCAGCCACAGGTCTCCCATCCAGTGTTACATCACACAGTTAGTTAAGCCATGGCCATTATTTCTTCTGTGGTTGTACTTATAAGAGACAATTCTGGCCGCTCTCTCTCTCCATTGCTCTCCTTTTCAAGTCCTTTAATTTGACTTACATAGAATCCTGCCACAGCAGAGTTCACTGCTACAGGACAGCAGCTGACTCTTGTATTAGGCAAACCAAGTGAAGCAATTTACCAAGAGGCAAGTCTTGCACGCAAAAGGAAGGCAAGCAGTCTGCTTTCTCTCTGCGGTCAATGCACTAGCTGTTGAACCTAGTCCTCTAAAGAGAGTGATTGATTTCTCACTATTTGAAGGCTCGGCAAGGCTCATTAAATTCTTGCATTTTCATGCTTTCCTTTTCGATTAAGAAACATGTACTTTTCAAGGCCACTGACAATTCTCTTGTTCAACAGCTCCAAAGTATGAAGTAGGAGGATGACTTCTGTTGTTTCCCAGGTAGTCAAAGAGGCTCCTATTCATGTCCTTTAAAATCCTCATTTGTAGGACTTTGTGGGACTCTATGAATAATGTCTTTCATTCATCTCTCCTATGCAGTACTGCGTAGCACTGTCTCAGTTCTCGCTCTCTTGTCATCTATTACTGATTATGTGGGTACAATTATGACTTGATTCTGTACTCAAATAGGTAAATTCCAGTTCTGCTCACTTTCAGGCAGTATTTTTGAATCTAGCAACACCCTGAAGCTAAAAGGGAATAAGTTTCCAACTCAAAAAGTAGGGCAGCTGCCTAACAGATCTTCAGCTTTCAGGTTTTGCTTTGGCTTTTGCTTCAAGCAAGTCCTTTGAAGAAATACATAATGTATCAAAGCACTGGTGGCCTTTACAGATTTTGTTTTGGTTTCACTGCACTTTTACCACCTCTTTACTTTTTTGTTTTCTCAGCTTTGTTTATTACATAAACAACTAGACACTGAGAACAAAACCAGAAATTGGCAGGGAGGAGTTAGCCATTACCTGGAAACCACCACCAAGACCATGCCACCTTCAGATATTTTTGTCTACATACACTCTTTATTTTTGCATGTAAATTCTGCACTATGGACAGGAAAATCAGGAAATATCAGACAGAAGTTGCAAGCAGATTCTGTGCTTGATTTGCTGTATTTTTTAAATGGAGTTTTTCCATTTAAATCCCAGCTCACCCTTGGCTGTTAATATGTCTGCTACACAGACTCTTCATTTCTACTTTTGAGTTCAGAATAAGGGAGTTTCATCTATATGTATTTGAGCCAGCGAGGCCATACAAGAATTTTAATGCCAACTATTTAATTATATATTTATCATAATAAGTAAGTGTAGGTATTTATGTCTATTTATATTTGCATAAAATACTGTATACCTTCATTAAGGAGAGGTTCACAGTTGAGAGCAGACATTTGGTATGCAGTGCATGGCAAACTGACAGCAAGACACATCCCTATGTCAGAGGTCCTAAGGACTAAAATAAACAAGATAAAAAGGGTGGCAGAAACTGAAGAAATGAGGTAGAAAAGGGTGAGATATCTACTCTATCTAGATATCACAGAAAATCTGTTACAGGCATATGAAATCAATAGCACATCAGGATTTAAGTCGTATTTTCTAAAACATTTAGGAGCGAAAAAATTGCAGGTGAGCCTAAACTAGACCAAGGTAGCCGCCTCCTGCTTAACCCCAGAAAGCATTTTTAAGAAGGCCAGAAGGTGCCTAGCCATGTTGTTTTTGGCAAGTTTTATAGACAAACACACACACTGAGGTTGCAGTAATCTGAAGACATCAAAACAACATTACTTTAAATCCTTTTAAAACTACTTTCTCTTCAGGGTAAACTGATGCTTATTGCAATAGGGTCACGCTCTCAGCAAGTACTCTTCACAGTGACTACCACAAACACAGCCCGTCTTGCCATGTGGCAAACACGCTTTTCTGAAAGACAGCAAGCACTTAATTTTAAAAAGATAGCAAATTTAAACCCTAAAAATTTATGAAATCCTTATATGAAACTGCAAACAAATGAAGTTGTTAAAGAAGTGACAACTCCAGAGCTTCACATTTCTTAATCAGGATCTGAATCTGTATTTCTTCTTCACACATGAATCCTCACTGACTTTTATGGAACTAGGTTTGTTTAGTCTGGAGAAGAGGAGGCTCAGGGGTGACCTTATTGCCCTCTACAACTACCTGAAAGGGAGTTGTGGTGAGCTGGGGGTCGGCCTCTTCTCGCAGATAACTAGTGACAGGACTAGGGGGAACGGCTTCAAGTTGCGCCAGGGGAGGTTCAGGTTGGAGATGAGGAGAAATTTCTTCTCTGAAAGGGTGGTTGGGCATTGGAACAGGTTACCCAGGGAGGTGGTGGAGTCACCGTCCCTGAGGGTATTTAAGGAAAGGTTAGACGCAGTACTGAAGGACATGGTTTAGTGGTTAATAGGTGGGAGGGGGACGGTTGGACTGGGTTATCCTTGAGGTCTCTTCCAAACTTAATGATTCTATTCTATTCTATTCTAAAAATGTAGTAAAGAGTTGATTCACCATTCCCGACATTTTGAATCAAGGTGTGCACACTTCCAAAGATGATAACATTAGTCACAAGCAGTTTTTAGCAGGGAAATGAAGAAGAAAATCTCAAATGTAAAGCAGCATGAACATTTCATCATAAGCCCCTTATCTGGTATCTCTCCAATCATCGACATAATGATGCACTCGTACACCAACCCAAGATGAAAGACACTCGCACACGGCATTCTTACCAGGTTACCTTCACTACAATAAATACAATTGATTTTTCCACTGTGTTAGCAATTCTTCACACTGAATTATTGAAAGCCACACTCACCAATATATCCAGAAAGCTATTACATATGGATTGCTTATAATACTCAGAGATCTTTAGTCCTCCCATGAAATAAACAGTGCAGTGGATTTCAGCCTGCTGAAAGCTTTCAGCATGATACTGCTAATAACCAAACTGCACAAGCACTTAATCAGTTTTCACAAGATATTATGATAGGAGACATAATTAGGCAGGCAGAGTAAAACTGTGCAGGCAAACTCTTGTTCAGACAGTGGGAAGCTTGCCTGGCCAACCTGACATCCCTTTGTGGTCTTGTCTATACCATTATTTTTCCACCTGCTAGCTCCTTACTGGACACCCTTCACTAAAGGCAGCAGTAAGAGAAGTTCTGGGCACAAGTTTTTATGATTGTGCAGTACTAACCTCCAACAACATAAAATAAACATTATTTTCCCTCCCTGAAGCCAAGTTTTCCATCCAGGACAGTCCCTGCAGTTAGGGCTGTATATCAGAAGTCCAGTTTTCTGGACAAAAAAAAACACCACAGAAAAAAAAAAAAAAAGGAAAGAAAAAACCACCACAGGCTGCAAAGGTGGCCCAGACCACTGGCTGAGGAAGCCTCCATAGGCTGATGATGCCAACAGCCTGAGCACTGTGGGTTCCCCAGGCTGCACATGGGCAAGGATCCCATCTTGGTAGCTTTACTGCTTTTGCAGAGAAAGAAACCCACCTTTTTTGAGAAAAGGATTCCATACACTTGTTCCTGATCCTGCCTTAGAGAACGATGGCTCTGTGCCACCATCCTTACAAGCCCCACAGACATGCAAGCAGGCCCAGAGTTACAGTACACCCAGTATCCGAGACTGCCTTGGTCCAGCCACGGCCTCCACCAGTGTTACGCTGACTACATGGAACCATACAATGAGCAACTCCAAGAAAGAAAAGCTGTGTAACTAATTCTGCTGCTGGACCACCAGCAGCAAAGCACCTTGAACGCCAGCTGAGCATGACTGCTGACCGGTACTGCACGATTAACTTTCCCAATGGAGAGCATTTCTCCTGTGACCTTCTTGGAAAGCTCACAAATAGGAACATCCCAGCATGATTTGCCTGAGTGTGACAAAACACACTGGGGATACAGTGCTACAGACAGTGCTAAATAAAAACTATTTGCACCCCCTAAATGAGTTCAGAGAACTTATTTGCACTAATTGACAGAATGCGTGACTCCAGCATTTAAGCCTGGATTCAATTCAGGAATGTGAAAGAATACTCCTAAAATTGAAAGCTGTGTGGATTCTGAAACCTCACAGGGCCTCAGTGCATGGAAAATGAAAATATTTCTTTTTAAATAATTCTAGTCCTTGAAAAGTTCTGCTCCATAAATTCTAGCCATGCAAAACTGGATATAGTCTCTGAAAATTAAAACTAACATCATAATAAATATTGCTAAAATATATTATGTTTGTAGGGCACACTGGCAGCTTTTAGGGTTCCTGAGAAAACTGTGTCTATTCAAAGCTTGTTACACACAGACGGTGAAGTTCTGAATTCATGGGGAATTTTGCTTTTATGAAGTTGAAGTGGTCTAGAGTCAAAGGAACACATTCTTTCTCACCTTTTTAAACTTTACAGGTAAACACAAAGCCTAATTCACCTTCCTCATCTCTCTTCAGAATCTTTCATTACTCCTTGTTAGTATTTTACTCACTGCTGGTAAAGGAACTTGAAGGGCTTAAGAACAAACATGTTACCACATCCATTTAGGTGCTCATTTTTGAGATTAACTTCAGCTTTTTTCATGTGTTGGCCCTAGTTTCTCTACTTAAAAAATTAAAGATAATGATTCACATTTTGTCCATAAGTGCACCAGGAATCCTAACTAAATACTTTGCTATATAAGTGCAAAGATCTCTCGAAGCCATAAAAGAATCCAGACTTCCAGCTCCATGTCCTCTCCTCAGCACAATACAGCCCCATGGGAGAACCATCTTCCCACATTTCCTAATCAATTTTATGAGACGAGAGGCCCTCCTGGGTTTCACACTCATTGTGGGAATACATTCCAGTTTTTCAAAAGTGAAAAATCACCCAAAACGGACCAATGGGAAAAGCACTGCTGTTTTCAGGTATATCTGGAATGCTGTGATTAGCAAACTATTCAGAATTTCTATTCTATTTTTTCATTGAGGAGATACATGAGTAAAACTAACTGCAGCAGGTAAAGTAGTAGCTTCTAGAAACAAAGTCGCTGCTTCAATACCTGTATCTTCATAGAAGATGTAGTTCCCTTGCTTGCCAGTGCTAAAATTCTTAAGAATCATATTTAAATAACAGAGTATACCTGAATAACTGTGGCATGAGCTGAGCTGCTGTAGACACCACATGGCACACTGTGAAAATGCCAAAGGAGCTTCTGCATAAATTAAGGTGGAAATAATATAACAAAAGTTTATGAGACTTATACAGTCCAACTTTCTCCTAAGTCTGGAAACAGGCTGCATCCTCACTAGACCCCTACGTACAATCCCAAGGTAGGCTGTTTATTCATAAGGGCATTTATGAAATGTGGATGTAAACCTGAAGTGTTCCTGAAGTTCAAGGAGAGAAAAGCCTCTGCAGTGCCAAGAAGTGGCTTTATAATAATTGATGGGTTTAGAGCAAACTGAAGGAGAGTTATTGCAGTTGACACAGCCTTGCTTCTAGTTTGATTTTATTTCCAGTGTCAGCAAACAGGCTGTCATACACAAACATTTGAAAAGAAAGAGCGATTCTGAAATACTTTAGGTGAACTTTTCAGATAAACTAGACTATTGAGTCCAGTAACCAGCCAAACAATGCCACTCGCAGGCCAACATGAATCACTGCACCAGCCACCCTACGGAGCTTGTTCTGTGAGAACTAATGAAAAGCGCCTTCATCAAGCCCAAACCCACTCCTCCCTTACAGCAAAATTATGGCCCCAGAACATGCCTGTGTACCAAAGGCAGCACAGAAAATAGTTGGATCCCTCAGACCTTGATGCAGAGCAAGAGACTGCCAAGCAGGAGGCTTGCAGGATTTTGTTCTCTTTGTGTCAGTTATTTTGGGGTAATACCAAGCTATTCAGAAAGATTAAAGGGTATTTAAACATCAAAAGGAAATCATATTTTGCTGGGAATAAGTGTGAAAATACATTTACAAAGGCATTTCTTTAGAAGGAGAACTGTTGTACTATCTTCCACGACTCTTGTATATACTCTGCATATAGATACTCTGCTATATACACTCTGTACTTAGAGGAAGCTTTTTCGTTGAATTTGCTTGTCCCTCCCTCCTCCCCATGTCCTCCAGGCTTTGCATTTTAGTGACCATCCCTTCAAGCTGAAGGAGGAAAGTCATCCAAAGCCACAGAGGCTTCAGCCAGGCGAGGGTGAGGAGCGACTGAGAGGGGTTCAAGGCATTTCCTCATTGTAGGAGGTAAGTCCCCCACAGCACTTCCTGTCAGTCTGAAGAGCAAAGATTGTCTTTATAGCAGCACAGTGTGCTGCCAGTAAACCTCTGCTCTGGCCCACATCTCAGCAGTATCTCAGCCATGCACTATGTATATTCCAACCCATTATCCGTATTTTTCTTCCAGACATGCACATTGTTAAATTCTTTGTTCTTTAAACGGATACCACCCAACTGTAATTATAACTGATCACCTTACTGCAATTCTCTAGTATAATTCAACACATGAAACTGTATACTCAACTCTGTAATTCCTTTTGCAAAGTCATTCTTTTAGAGATTTTGGCATGTGACTAGTTCTCAGCCCAGAGAATGGGAAATTAGGCAGGCCTTGCCTCTACAAATAAAAGGTGCAGCACAACTATGGCATCACAGGGGAATATAGTCTTAAATACCTTTGAGTGCAGACAAAATAGAGTAGATACAGTGAGAAATCCTGCTAATTAGGAGTGATGATTGCTGCACACTCACACTCCTAACACACATCTTTGGAAAATGGCAGATGAAGAAGGGCAGTGGAATCCAGTCTCGGGTTAACAGTGACAGAGATACCAGTCAGTAACTTCACAGCATTAACCAAAACATAGAAAGGCCGTAAGTGAGGACGACCACAGGAAAAGAGCAAAGGAAGTGGTACGATAACTGGATATCTATGGCTCACTTGCACAGAGATTATGGCTCTGTTTCACCCTTGGGAAGCCAGCGCTGGTCTCATCTGCCCCATGTTATCTCACCATGTACACCACTCGGCACTCCCTGTCAGATCCTGAGGGGCAGCAACATACAGCTACACTTCAAGTCCAAAAATTATTCTTGTTGACCAAACAGCTTTCACAGCTGCAGATACCAAAGCTTCCAGAATCATGGAAATATTAACAAAGTATTGAGGGTATAAAATAGATATTCAAGCAGTTCAAAACTCTGAGATGCACTACCTTGTCATTAGAGGGGCAAAGCAGAGGTCTTCCTTCTGCTATTATTTGCAAGGGGAAGAAGGAGAATCACTGGAAGAGGAATAATCATAGACAAGGTAACAGATAAATTATTAGTATAGACAGAACCACGGAATTCCATTCCAGCACTTGGGCATGTTTCACACAACTTTGGAGAGTTATCAGGATATAAAATCAATTCAAAGCATAGACCATGCTCCTGGCAGGCTCTTTACTGCAGCAAATGTTTGTCAATAAACAGAAATTTAACTGTGCTTGGATGGCATTTCATTATCTGGAGCTGAAGAATACCACTAAATACTTCACATTTATATAGATTAATCTATTTTCCCTTACTGTCTAATATCCATCATGATCTAATCTATATGGGCAAGACCTCTTCATTTCCCTGATGGGATGGACACATACTATTAACATGACCAGCTATTGGTAGCTATTCACAAACACACTTAGTTTATCAAAATGCAAGACTCTCTTGTTTATTGGGGGAAGAAAAACCATTGACCTAGAATTAAACATAACAGTGTCACACTATAGATAAAGGAAGAATGTTCTTTTCTTCCTTCATATTTGCACGGCACTTTTAAGTAACTCAGTCATCGCGCTGACTTTGGGGAAGGGAGGGGCATAAAGTGAAGGCTCCCTCCTCCCCCCAGAAAGTGCTTTAAAACAGTAGATACCCATTTCAACATAAATGTGGCACATAAAATTCAGATTGTACATATGCTCAATATTGCTTTTGTAGCTTTTACTCTTGAAGAAACATTGTGATAATTTAGCCTGATCTCCTTAAATGTCCTGTCAAATTTCAGCCACTGATTACTACATCTATCACAGTCACTTTTAGATATGCAACAACCCTTGATTTAAAGGCTATAAACAACAGAAAATTTACCGCATCCCATGACTGTCTTTTTAAGTAGTTCTGTTTCCACAATGCCATGAATGACAGCTTATTTTTCATCTACCACGAAGGATATGAGGAAACCACAGGACATGCCTGGGTTCCAAATCATGCTGTTTACAAACTATGTGCAAACACACAAACCCTGGTGGCTGAGTGTCTACCAAAGCTCTGTATTAGACCTTCAGAGCCCAAGAATTACGCTGTTTATACATGTGCACAAAAATTTCATATCCAATATAGAACATGTTTTCAACGAATTTGTCCATAATGCTCTTTACTCTTCAAGATTATTGACTGCAGATGCGTTCCTGAAAATGTCCTTCATGTTAGTTCATTGCTGGCAACTTTGTTTTATAATGTTCAGTAACTCGGGCTAACCCTGGTGCCTTAACCAGAAGCTACAACTACTTCGTGTTCCTAGAACGAAGGCATTCAACAAGGTTACCTTCACATTCTCAGAAGCTAAATCAGAATAAATTAAACAATCCAACTATTAATATTTAATAATTTTGAAAAAGTGTTTCCACCATATTACTGTGTCCCTCTTTTCAGGCAAAGACACGTATGAGGTCTGGACTTGTCAGCCTCCAGTGAGACTCAGAATCAAGGAAATTATTCCTCATTACAGGAAGAGGTAAAAAGAATCTCTTCCTTTCATCACCTTGCAGTATTGCGTGTGTTCGACAGGTAGTGAAATAAATAACTTCAAAACAGACAGACTGTCAATTACCCCATATTAATCCCTGTTCATTTTATCAGTTACATCATTCGCCTGCAGCAAAACCTGCTTCAAACCTTCCAAGGCTTCTGACGCAAAGCAATACAGTGAATGAGAAATAATACAGCATACATACAAATTGATTTACACTTTTTGTTTTTCTTATAATTATTTGGGAAGTCAGCAGCATTTCCTTTCGAAAGTCTCTACACAAGATTTACTCTAAAAAACAACAACAAAAAGCTGTTTTCATTAAGTATATTACAGCCAAGCAACAGAGACAGACAAGCAATTTCCTGAAGAGCTGAGCACAAATACAAATACAGTCTACTGGCATGGGTTATGTCAGTCCAAATATTTTCAGTCAAAGCAGCTCTGTACGCTATTAAAAGTAAAATCAGAATAAATCTAAATATTTTAACATCAGGCAGCCTCCATTCTAAAAAAATAAATGAAAAAATAAAAAAATTTCACATGTTCTTAAAAGTCAACTGGATGGCAAGATAAAACCACAAAGAAAAACTCACTGACATTCAGACAATGGGATTGTGTTTCCCAACATATATATTTTTTGTAATCAAAACCTTTTAGTCTTGAATCTCTATACCAAGGAGTAGTTCAAGAACTTTAAGTAATAACACTACTACTTTCTACATCAAGGCACATTATAAACATGAACTAATTAATCCATGGGGCACTTCTGGGAACTGGGGAGCATGAGGTGCTACAGGCAGAAACACCAGATCCAGAACATCACCTTCTCTGAAGGACTGCAGAGCACCACAGGCATCTGCTAATTCCTCCTCCTTGAAAACTTGTATGGTGAGCGACAGGCAGGGCAGGGCAGAAACCATGACCGTACTCTTCATAATTATGGAGCTTCTTAATTTTGGTGCAATTACAGACAGCTAGTGGTAGACTACTAGTGCTAGTCCAAAAGCCAGCAGCTTTCCAATCCAGCAGCACTAAAGAATCTAGCTGGATCATGACTGCCGTTGCCGAATGCACAGGAACAGCAGAATACAGTCTCCCTTTCAGAAGGTCAGAGTGCTCAGCGTTCCCAGTTATGGATAGAAACCGTCCAGTTTTTTATTGGACTTCTCTCCAGAAAACACATTAGGAACTTCTAGCTTATTACCTAAGACATTCCCAAATGGATAAGGAAATCAACCCACCATGCAACAGCGTGGCCCAAAATAGCAATTAGCTTTCTCTTTATTTCAGTAAAACTGCAACCCATCATGTACCAAGGATCTGCTCAGTGGCATTTGATTAGACCACTGTGTCACAGGACATCGATAATTCTTCACATTGCTTTTTTTCTTTAATGAAGTACAACAAGCTGGAATGCTGTTGCATGACTGTGCATGCTAAAATCCCCGGTCTTTTATCTCAAAGTTCCTTAAACATATTTATTGTCCTCCCCTCAGAAGCATTTAGACTTGACCACAAACTTTGTGCTCAACCACACAATGACATAGCCTCTTCATTTTAAGCTGTCCAACCACATTCAGAGGACTTGACAAGCAACTCAACTTATTCATTCAAAGACAGAATGTTTACTTTGAGATAGAGAACAGGAAGCTGAAATCTCAAAAAATAATCAAAGAACTGTCCAATGTTTCCATTCTTTCTCATTAAACTACTTTCTTCTGTGACATTACCTCCAAGACAGATGTGCCTTAGGTCTATGTAAAAGAAAGCGACTTTGCTTCCACAGATAAGCACTGTGATTGCCAGTTGTAGCCACAGTGAAATAGATTTCCTAAACCAGTTTGAGAATCGATCCAACCTCACCAAATAAATCACCAGCAGATTTAAGAACACTGCAAGTCTAACTTTTCTGTAGTCCATGCAAAACTAAGCAATCACTACAGCACTCAATATAATACTGGGAGCAATATTATTATTGTACTACTTTCCTTTTTGGAAAGAAGGAGGTGAAAAAGAAAAAGCTCTGCATGACAGATAACATCTGAGAGCTTTTGTGTAGTTTCTCAGGTGAGAAAACTGTTATGTGGAGCAGAGTAGTACAAAAGCATAAGCAGAATTATAAAACTCAAGTGGAGACTCTGCCTTTCATTCTGAAAAAAATTATTCAAGTGATATGTCTGCAAAGAATGGAGTCTTAGGCCTGTTACACTTATCCTTTTCACTTGTCTTCCCGCTTGGTTCCTAAATTGGCCCTCAAGAGGTGCAAATGAAACATATTGACATGACCACCAATGAAAACCAGTTATATTTGCAAATATTTGTAAAAACAATTACAGATACTTTTTTCAAACTTCCAAGGCTCTAAGCCTGATATCTAGGGAAACTAAAAGTGGTGACTTTTAGAATTACCAAGTAGAAGACTTCAGACAAGGAGAACACTGGCCTTGCATTGACGAAAGGAAGTCCTTTGACACCAGAGACAGCTAGCACTGAAACACAACCGGCAGCAAAGCATTAACACCTCTAGCATCCAACTTTAATGCATTAATGGTTACACTATCCCTTGCCAACCTCTAAGCAGCATTCTAAGTGATACTTCAGGGTAAAGTAAGTGGATAAAAACACTATCAAGAAATGAATAGAAAGTATTCTTACAGAAAAAATTACACTTAGGAAAAAATTTCTACTTAGGAGAGAT
This sequence comes from Psophia crepitans, assembly GCA_013399095.1. Taxonomy (NCBI): domain Eukaryota; kingdom Metazoa; phylum Chordata; class Aves; order Gruiformes; family Psophiidae; genus Psophia; species Psophia crepitans. The sequence goes on from VWZZ01006679.1 coordinate 1,191,518, forward strand.
AAGCACTCAGAAATAAATCTTGTGCCATACCATATAGGCTAAGAGTGAAGCTATAAAATCTGGAGCAAGACATAAAACAAGGAAGAGTAAAATGAGCTTCTTAGTGCCCTTTTGAACATTATGACTTCCTCACTTCTCTTTTATTTTTGAAACTTCAACGTACATAAAAACATTGTGAAAATCAGTTCTCTAAGGCATTCTTGTTCTATGCCCACAAATGGCAATCCGACAAGCACAGGGAGAGGTTTCAGAGATTTTATTCACTATCTCCCGGCCTAAAGTGTGTTTTAGCCTGCTTGTAGGATTTACCACTGTGGTGAGAATACATTTTTTAAAGAAAAGGCAAACACTGCTATTTACATAGAAAACACATTTCCTTGCCTTCTGAAACACAAGCTCTTAAGAAAAGCGTTTATTGAAATTTAAGTATAATAAAGCAGTGGTTCAGTAGATTTCAGATATTCGTGGCAGCACATTTTCCTTCAGAGGTTTTTTCTTTTGCTTTATCATTCTTGACATTTCATACAGCACGTTATGAGTTTTTTGCAGAGGACCAGCACTTTTACCAGAGCAGCAAATTGCTGGGGTGGGAGAGGTTGATGCTAAACATTATTAAAAGATCTTCCTTTCCAAAATAAAAAATGAATGCAAAGGCATAAAATCATCTGGAAGCACAAATCCTTTAGAAAAACATTAGAAATAAATGAGAGATATTCTGATTTTTAATAAGAAAGTCACCTGTGCACCTGCCTGTTAGCTCTACTTACTATATGAGTCTTCAGCAGTCAGATGAAGCACTGCACCATGATTTAACAAGACAGTACATATAGTTTAGAAAACTTTCCAGATTTCTGTCGTTTATATGTTGAAAGACTCCAGCTGACATGGCTGGAGCATGGTTTTCCAAGATCAATTCCAAGGAGTTCTAAGTCCCCACAGCAAAATCAAAATCAGATTTTATTTAAAATACGGACATTAATATTCACTTTTGTAGCAACACTGAGATTAATATTACTTTTAAATCCACCTTCTGGAAATGATTTGTTGCTCTGCCTCTCCGGCCCATTTGGTGACTGCTTTGATATATAAATCGTTAGCAGATCTATACACTCTGAAATTCTTCAGAGCAAAAACCGTGCTTCTTGTTTGACTTCATAACTGTCAGAGGCATCTCCCAAACATCAATACATTTTCAACTAGATTTATGTTGGGGTAAATCTTCACAAATCTCCACAAGGTCTTTTTTTGATTTGGTTTTATGGAGTTTTATCTATCTTTCTTGCTTTCTACGGGTTTCTCCCCATCTACTGTCACTTTTCAGTTTCCACAACAGTGGTGCATTGTATTTTTTTGTAACTTCTCTCATGGATCATATGATACATTTTAATGGCACACATCCTTTCAAATTACCTTCCTTTGTTCAATTAACATACTTTATCTTACGTTCACTTTCTGCCAAAATCCCTAGGCTATTCAAACTGCGATGAAGCAAGCAGTTTCCTTAAAAATTCAAGTTAATAAATACTTGAGTAATTAATTAACATAAAGTATCTACACTGAACAACTGGACTACCAGGGCAAAGACTGGCAACACATAATTTAGCCTTCCAAAAATCCCAGATTCTTAAGCTCTGGAAACTCTTCTATTTACCTAATGCTTCCTGATAAAGTGGCCTGATCTTCTTCCTGCTGAAATCCGTGACAGAATTGCCATTGACCTCAATAAGAACAACATTCCAACGTCACTAACCTAAGGCTTTATTATTTCCAATTGTTTTGGTACAGATCACAGACATTAAAAAAAATGCATCTCCACCTCAAAATGAAATCCTTTGGGTGTGCAGCATTAGATAAAACCACTTTGCACTGAGATAGCACTTTCTGTTTCAATGCGTTTTACAACCAATGATGCTTTTCAATCCCTTCCAAAAGATAACCACATCATACCACAGACCGGCAAACCAGTGCAGAGTTGCTGTCATTTGCCCAGCGAAGCACGGGTGAAATTCCAACACCCGGCCCCTGCGGGTCCGTGCCCCTCTGCTGCTGGGAAGGGGTAAGCTCACAAGTCTCTGTAACTAATCACCATTTCTCTTCATGAGAGCTGAGCTACAGCGCTATAATCCTTTGTTAGCATCCACATCCATGATCTCATTCCACAGAAGAAAAAGAGGTTATTTTTTTACTGTTCAAAGCCCAATCCTAGTCTGTTGAACCTGCCTCACATATCAGCATCCAAAAGCTTCTCCAAGCCAGCTGGTTAGAGCTTAGGCAGTGTTTCTAATCCTAAAGCACATTTCTAGACTCAAACCTTGAAATAAGGACTTTCAACACTTGGGCAAAGCATCTGTAATGAGCATCTGAAATTTCCTTTTTACACACATGCTCTTCCTCAGAGCTTCTCCTGCCTTTTCACTTGCCACCAACTTTGGCTACAGTCAGCAGAAAAAGCACAATGTTTAGTCCTAATGTGCAGATAGCAGGAGGTCCCTGAAAACCACCAAGTATATGAAGCCTTTTCCCTAGCATTCACTCCTTTTTTGCAGGACCATCATTCCCATTTTTCCTGCCATTTTCCTCTAAAAAAAATTGTTTCTTTTAACTTCTACTCCAATACTCACAATATGTCTCTGTTACGTGTTTCATAGCAAAATTCTAGGCTGGTCCCTACGTCATACCAATCTTATCTGCAAACACCTGTGTAGGAGAGACACTGCTGTAGTCTTCATGGCTCCTGACTACCAAACAGCATGAAAACCTGGTCTTGCTTTAAATTACCTGGCTTTCTCACCATCCGCAACAAATCCGCAGCATTTGAAAAGATGATGTGGTTCAAGGCAAATTACATTAGCATTAACTGAACTCACACACCTGAGTTTTGCTGATCTCCTTACAATCTCACAACCACACCTGTCTTAATGGCCTTAGGATGGCTTCAGTGTTAACATTTTAAAAGGCATCCAGAAACTTGTTTGAGCAAAGCTATCTGTGAACACCACAGAACAGACAGTCTTTGGTCAGGTCCAGACTTACATCAATGCACAGGGTAGAATGGACTTTATGGTTTGACACAACACACGCTGTGTTCTGGGCTTCCCGCTGTTTTTGTTCAGTCAGTCAGTTACCACTGAATCTTCAGCTTTCTACTGCTAAAGCAACTTCTTGATGATTTTCTCATCCTACTCAATGTAAGAAGCTCATAGACTTCAACAAAATTATCTAAAGTTGGAGAACATCTTCCTACAGTTGCTAGATAAAGTAGGTTTAGTGCATACCTTCCTTTTGCCCCTTAATTATAGTTACCAATGTCTTACTTTCCTCAGATATGTAAACTGAGTCACACTTACTGAGTTGGTTGGAAATGCCTCACTTGCTTTTGCTTTTTCACTCTCAATTCCACTTTATTTCATGCAAATATATAAAAAGAGTTGGCCTGTCTGCATACTTGCTCTCCTACTATTGTGATGTACTTAAAACTTTAAATAGTATGACAAAAATATGACTTGAGTATTCTTCTGACATATGGATGGAGTTCTGGAGGGCGCGTAGTTGTGGTAAGAAGCGTTTGTTTTCCTTAGCTGGATACACATGAGTTATACATTACAGTGAGGCATATCGTATTTACAATTGAATTTGCCCTTTTAAGACTTTCATACCCTGTGATGCATAGCAGAACCAGGGCTCCATCTGCCAAGGAAGTTACAAGACGTTAATGAAGCACACAGAACTCTGCTGTTGTCTGGAAGAAAGCTGATGGTAAACCAACAGACAGTCACGTGGTTTTGTTATATAATTTTGGTCTTAACTAAAATAGCCAAATGCCTGACTGTACTGAGAGGATGTCTGTGTAGGAGCTTGTGTTTCAAGTGGAGGTCCCAACCTAGGAACTGCTGACCTTAGTAAGACACCCATTAAAATCCTTCAGCTTTGGAGTTGAGAAAAAACAATGCAGAGGCCATAGGCCTTGTCTGGTGATTAGGAAAGGAACGGGGCAGACTCTAAATTGACTTAAACAGAGTAAGATAAAACTCTCTCCCAAAAACTCCAATCTGTGTTTCCTCCAAGCTCTGCTTGTTGCCCAGTCACACTCCCTCCTACCACAGGCCTGAGGTAATCAGAGACTGGGCAAGGGGCCAGGCAAGACTCTGAACCTCTGCAAGCAGAAACTGCTGAAATTGTTGAAAGACCAGATAAAGGTGTTTTTGTCTCAGCCATCTAAGAGAGCCTCAGGACTCCATTCAGATTGTAGAAAGAGCCTCAAGAATCACAGACTTGTCTTATTATTTAAGGGATATATTGAAAGTCACATCATCTGAGGCTCTTGAACTCAGTTGGACACTGTACTAACACCTTGAGCAAATGCTTCAGTGTGTTGCTAGAGGCTTTGGGCATTGATTTATTTTACAGATTAAGACACAGAGTTAAAACATTCTTCAGAGGCCATATACACTGTAAATTATTAAGAATTTGTTCTAATACTGACAGCTTAAAAATTGCATGGACTGGGTCATGGAACTTTAGAGATGGAAGGAATCCAGCTCCTTCAAACACAGGAGCTGGAATGAACTCAGGTAACATCAATAGAGACACAAAATAATTTAGTATACTGAACCAGTTCTTTTTAATTTCCCTTATTCTTTGTTCCATGTAAAACTCCTAAAATTATTCTTACTATACAATGTAAAACAAACTATTTAAGAGAGACAATGGATGTGAAAGGGAATAAATCTAAGTATTTAAAAATATGTCGTACTAATAAATTTTAAAATTGTCTACACAAACAGAGAAATCACTGTGCTAATGGCAGCTTCTCATACTGATATTATCTCATCAAAAAGGCTTAAAGTTGTGGTCCTTGTGTTTAGAAGAAGTAACATTGCATGTAAAGGGGAGGTTCAAAACCAGAGATACTTCAAGTGAAGCAAAGGATTAAAGTTAAGAAATGGAAAATTCTGATTACCAAAGAAACAGTTGCACTATGAGGAAGAAATAAACATACATAACAACCTGCAGGCTATAGGAAATTCTCCCAAAGACTATGCTGAAAATCACATTATTTGAGGCACTTGACATTCATCTGAATTTAACACTTTTAAGTGTACCATGAAGAAAACACTTGCGCTTGTAATGGGGGGGATATTATAAATAACTTTCCCACACCTAGTTTCTACCGACAGTAGGATCTACAGTGGCATGAAATGAACAGAGCCTAGCCTGAACTTCCCATAAAACAAAAGGAGTCACAATATTTTATATATATATTACTACCTGACAGCGAGCTGCTTTTTATGACCTTTTGCAGTAACATACTGATCACTTATAGAGAGGCTGGATAAAGATGACTAGGGATTTATCGCCCTCTTGTGAACAGGAAAAAAGTTGCACTCTGTCAGAAAATGAGTGTCCAGTTGTTGCTGCTATCTGTACAATGAATAAACATAAATTCGTATTACTAAAGGTAGAATCGGTGATTACTGTAATAATCTATAGGAACTTTATCAAAAGAACATAAGCTGAAAAAGTAAAAATAATTCAAATTTAAATTGGACCAATTAAGATTTTTTTTTCTATTTAAGTAGGAAGAGAGAAATCTAACTTCCATAAAATCGCTGTCTACAGCACTGTCATCAAATGGCACAGACTAGCTCAAAGGTGCGCTAATCCTCCCTGATTGCAGTCCCAAAATATCCTTACATTTCAAAGAGGGAGGTGGTGGAGTCACCATCCCTGAGGGTGTTTAAGGAAAGGTTAGATGTGGTACTTAGGGACGTGGTTTAGTGGGTAATAGGTGGGGGGGGATGGTTGGACTAGATAATCCTTGAGGTCACTTCCAACCTTAATGATTCGATTCTATTCTATTCTATTCTATTCTATCCTTTTCTGTGCAAATCATTAGGGCAGGAAGACAAAAACATCTACTTTGCCATGCAGGAGAAGAGGTGGCCTTTCAGCTGTAATGAATAATCAAGGGTCAAAGTCTAATTTTGCCTGCAGACCCCAGTGAAGTTACGAGAGTCAGGACTAGGTGTGTCTTGGAATGGCACTTCACAGCAGCTCCAGAACAAAACAGTCTAACTCAACACTGGGGACCCATCAGACCTCTACCTGAGTTATTTTTAAGGATCTTGCGCTTTGTGGCACTTCGTTCTCCCCTGCTGCTCTGCACCCACTCAGGGTATTGCTTCTCCTTTCCTCCTCCCTTTCCCTCCACTGTCTCTCTGCTTTCCCAAAAGACCACTGAAATCATGGCAAAAGCCATAAAATGTTCAGGCAAAGCCACCACCCCTCATCTCATAAAACTCTGAAGATGAGAAACAGCAAGGGTCAGCACTAGAGTTTCCACTTCACACCTTGCCCTAAGTCTCTGGCCAGCTACATCATCCTGGCCCTCTGCTTTGCCCTTCTTCACGCACACTTTACTAACGTCTTGAGGGGCTGGACTAAATGATTTTAAGAGAACCCTTCCAATCCAACCAATTCTGTGATTGCTTACTCCCATATGCTTCTCTATGTCCCTTCGTAAGATGAAATGGCCACTATCAGCTACCAGCTTCCTCTTAGCTTCTTGCTACCAGCTCTTCCTCTTCAGTCTAGCACCTAACTGTGGGCTTTCCCAGGCAGGCATAGGCCCTTCCTGGATGCATGCACAGCACATCCACTGTGTTAACACAAATTAATTCTCCTGTCACCACATCTAATAACAAGATGGCTTTCTCCTGTACCTCTTCAACAAGAAACTTTACCAAAACTCTCCTGAGAGAGTTATTATCAAGCCATAATATCAAGAAGCCAAGTACCATTTGATCGTAAGTAACAAAGGAGTCTCATTATGAGAAGCAAGAATAACACTGTTTTACAGTAATCCAAGAGCTTCTGTCTTGGTTATGCTGCCTTTTCTAATTTACAATAAACAAAGCATAAATCCTGTCCAAATGAAGGCATCACCAAGTTCTACTAGCACAACATAATAACCATTTCCACAAAAAGCTATGTATTAATACCACTTAGCATAATAAATATTTAAAATGATACTGCAGTAAAGAATACAAATTCACCTATGTCTTTGCTGTTCTTAGTAGTGACACTCAATAAACACAGCTTTATAGCTACTATATTTAAACGCAATTAGTTCCATACATTTCCAGCTTAATAAGAAATAATACATATTCATTTCTGCTCATTAACAGTCAGTATATAACTCTTCGCTAATGAACATTCAATTATGTTCCCTGAATACATTGTGGGATAAATTCTCTTTTTGTTGCTCCTATCAGTTCACTTCAATTCACTTGCTTCTAATTAAAATTCTTTTGCCTCATGTAGACAAAACTGGTTTTTTTGGAATCCCTGGAGAATTGTTTAAGAGTTCTGTTTTATCTTTATGTACAGTCAGCTCCTTAATTAATGCTTTAAATAGGGTAAACTTTACTGATGCTCCTGGGTTCAGTTCAAAGGGAAAAAAAAACCACAGTTAATTTTATATCTCATTCTCACACAATTCACTGGAGTCTTTCTTTTTCTTGTAAATCTACTTTTTTCTTTTGTTTTCAAGTGAATTCAATAATCAGGTAAGGTGCCAGTTTGAGAGCGCTGGGAGTTGGAGATCCCCCATCATCAGCCTAGAGCTTTCCTTACCCAGTGAAACAGAAGAGAATTTCTTGTCAAGTTGTCCTGTTCTGCAGCTAGCTCAGGTGAGGAACATTTACAGGAGGATTCTCCAAGGAGACATACCCAGTGGATTCCTTGAGATAATACTACCTTTATTTTCACTCAGCATCAGCAAGCCCCAGTGCTATTTTTAACTCATTTGTTAACAGAGCTACCTCAGCAATCTATCTACTTGTCCAGGACCGAAAATCTCACGCAAGTCCTACTTACCCCACTGGGACTAACACCACACAAGCTCATCATTTACTTAAGTGCCTCCCTTTGTGGAGGCCATTATCAGGTACGATTTGCCAACTGCAGTGACTAGGTCCTTGCCTCTGATTTTACTTGCCTTCTGTCTGTTAAGCAGTGCAAAGAGAAAGGAATTCAGCAGAAGCACCTTCAGGGAACTCTGAGCATGAAGTTTTCCTCTCTAGCGACACATCCTAGGACTATTCTTGGACTATTTTACTTATACCTATGTGCAGATTCTCGTACTTAACAGACTGGGAACAGCAACTTCCCTCTAATAAAAACAGCTAGGAACAACTCTCAAGTGGAATGAATCATTTAGAAACTTACCAAGCAAACACTGTGTGAACCCTGTGCGCACCCATCTAGGGGACATTACACTAGCACATAAAGTCTAACATTTAGGGAAGAAGGGAAAAAGGCAGGGAAAGGAATTTCTGTAAGGGGAAACATCTAGGAATACCCAGGAGAAAGCTTAGCTTTAGGGGTGTTTCAGTTCTATTTAACATTAAATGAAAATGCCAAGATACACATATCTCTGCAACTGTTTTAGAAGAAAAGTGAAAGTGTGTCTGAGTCTGTGTATACATGGATGCACACGTGTGTCCCTGCTCGGACAGGTACAGGTATGCCTCTCAGCACATCCTCCAGTCCACAAGACCAGAGCACTGTGAAGTGAACCATCCAGAGCTGCTTTTCTTGGTTGAAGTTACACTAAAACAATAAATCCTACTGAGGGACATGCAGAGCTAGATTCCCAGCAGACTGAAATTGATTGACGGAGCCCTAATGAATTACACCAAGTGTTATCCAGCCCATTGAACATTCCCATGGATGGCATTCTTTATTCAATGCTAAAAAGATATAAGTTCTAAAGACTGTTAAGTAATGCTTGTTTCAGTTACCTTCTATAATCAGACCTTTTTTCCCCCAAGGTCTGCCATTTAATTTGTCCTTTGTCAGTACAGATCTTGAAACAGTACAGGGCAATTCTAATTTCTCTTTCACAGTATTTTGTCTACTATTGCAGCTGGTATTGTTTGCACAACAGACCATGTTTATCCCTGTAGACTTCATAGAAGAGACAAGTATGTCCACACTGCTCAGCGCCAAGCCTGTGCCTCCTCGGAGCTTCACACAATCCCTCTCTGATTCTGAGATACAACTATCAAAAATGTGGCTTTTCAATTCAAAATACCTGTGGCAGCCTACCACAAGGCCATTTACACAGCACAATACTGAGGTTGTGCATTGCATGACCAAGGCACAAAGACCTTTGAGGGTATATGGCTTACCAGGGTAATGCTGGAAGACTGTCCCAGGTGGAAAAAGACAAACTTGCTGTGACTTGCATTGGCCTTGCAAGGTGGCTGGAGAGAACATGCTGTCAGCTGCGTCCAGATTTCCTCTTGGAAGGCACTAGTCAGCATTGTTCCAGGAGGGAAGCAGAGACTGAACCAGCGTTAGGGCACCATAGCCTGGAAAGAAAGAAAGAAAAAAAGAATTTAAGCTGAAAATGGAAACACATTGGGCATCGACTACTCCTACCCATTTTGCACAAGTAGTTCACATGTAACATCCCAGAAAGAAAGAGGAAAATCAGAATGGTACTTTGCATAAAGAAGTTTTGTGGCCAGTCCTTGAGAAAAGGCTATTGTTTTTCTTCCAAGCCGCTAACAGATGCTGCCCCAACTGTTCTGTGCAGTGGTATTACACGACTGCGGCCACGAGATGGCGGAATTTTGTCAAATGCCAGCGGGGAGCAATTGAAAGACAAAGCAGGTTTTCAATTTCTGTGTACAGAAGTGCCTTTGTGAGCATGTTTCATAAAAGTAAGACAACAGCCCTAATCAGAAGAATTAAATAGGGAAATGCTAAAAAAGGCAACTTCTTTTAGCTTCTAGATCAGATTAGGAATTACTGATGGAATATTTTTTTAAAATGTTTGCAAGAATTTGATATTCTGAAGTATGTTATCTACCCCACATTTTATAGAATTTATATATACTGAAATTACTTCGAAATTACCATAGCTTTATTAAAATTTTTATAAGAAGATATACTGGAGCATATTTTCACAAATACCAGGAAGACAGAATAAACTGTCCCAAAGGCAGCAATGATGAGCCAAAGATCTTAGTCCAAATTAAACTGTATATATAATTTATATTAAAAACTATAAAACTCCATATACTTTGAAAAAGCTGTGTCTGTTTATATAAGTGAAGAATCCCTGTCTTACACTATGGAAAAGTTTACTGGGTTTTCACATATCACTAATAAGAATCACTTGAATTATATACAGAAGCTACGATTGCTCCAGAGCCACTTTCCTTACAGTTTCTAGGCAGAATCAAGGCAATATAGGGTAAAGCTCTTCAGGGAAAGCCACATCTTGCTAGTGACTTGCAGAACTAAGGCTGTAGCTCCAACCTAGAAAAATAATTAGTAGCAAGTCGACGTTACTGTTCCCTCAATGACCATCTCTAGCATCTTCCTCTGGTGACGGAAGGATACTGAGGTGATTCCAGACATCAGTTTCACAAAGCTTGGTGGTGTTCTGTGTTAGTGGACCACTGATCGTGTCGTTTTAACATAGATTCATGGACTAAAAAGGAATTATTATTCAAGAGAAATGCTGACATCAAGTTAAGACAAAAGAAATACATGTGATCACAACTTCTCATGGTCTGAACATTAAAACTTTTTTTGCTCTGTGACTGTAGTTTGGTGCCTGCGATGCTAAACTTTTTTGATGGTGCTATGGGTAATCAGCCCTGGAAGAGTAAAATATTTGTAATCAATACCATTGTTTTTAACTAACATTCAAGTCACTAGAAACATTCTTCTACATAATGAAAACATTATGGCTGTAAAGCCAAACGTTTTAGTATTTCCCAGTTCTAGAGGTAAGATCACTATCACCATTTGGTAAGGACAAATACAGTGTTTCTTAGAAGTCTGTGTTGTAAGTGACAAGTAATTGTTCAGAAATGGATCTAAGTGTTATCATGTATCACAGTGTGAGTCACAGGGTCAGGCTAGTGACAAAAAAGCAGACACTATATAGGGATATATAAATATTATGTGTTAGGCACAAATTAATCCTTCCTGCCCACTCCGTAGCACTGGTCAGTCCACGAAGGGAGTTGTATTTCCAGTTTGGGTACTTCAAGAAAGGTGTGGACTTACTGGAGAAAGGCCAGAGGAAAGCATTAAGAGTGATCAGATATTTAGAAACTATGACCTAGGACAGAAAACCAGAAAACGTTGGATTGTTTAGTCTAGTGAAGGCTCGAGAGAATCATAACACAAGTGTGTAAAAAGTAGCTGCAAAGAGGAAAGTGAACAGTTCTCATGTCCACTGAGAATGGATTAAATTGCAGTGAGAAAGACTCTGTCCAGACACAGAAAAAAATCATTTCAAGATATGACCGGGGAAGTGTTAGAATCGAGCAGCTAGGGAAGTCATGAGGTTTTAAGCAGAGTTTGTACAACCATCTGCCAAGAATGATGGAGGTGGAATTGATCTTCCTGTGGAGTTCCCCCCAGCCTTACTTTCTGTGACAATTGTGCTGATTTGGTTCGCACAGCTCTCGGGTTTGTCAGAGCATAGTGCTGGTTGCAAGGACTGGCAATCACCCGGAGACCCTGGAAACCAGCCAAGGGAAATTCTACACTCCTCAGGCATGCATTACACACAGGCTTCAGATAGCCCAAATCTGTAATTATGATTACTCCCTAAGCACCTACAGTTGCAAAACACAAATAAATATTAGAATAATTTTTATTAATTCTGATGACATTTTTGGGGAAGCAGTCACATCAAACTGGGAACTAAACTATGAAATACATACAACTATTTTTGTTACAGCAATACAAACAGCGCAGCAACATACAGACTAACGTTGCATTAGGAAGTACCAATATTTTCCTGTGAAGGACAGATGTGAGAAAGGGAAAAGCGCCCTAACAAAACAAAGTGTCTGAACCAAGGTCATCTAAGAGGCCAGGAACTCTGTGCAGTCTGGTGGCTCCACACCCATCATTGCAGTGGATTACCATGAGAACCTAAAAACATGTCTCCTAAATACGCTTCGGCTGACACTCCTTTTTGGGTTGAAACCAGAGGCAGTTGGGTTTGCGTGCAAAGGCGCACGGCCGGCAGAAGGCTCTGGAGAAGGGTGTTCCACACACCCCTCTGCCCAAACGGCCCCCGCGCCTGGCCTGCAGCCCGCCCGCCTGAGGTGGCCCTCGGCAGCAGCTGGCCCCGCAGGGGCAGCTCCTGGCCCGTCAGAGATCCCCTGTGAGCCCAAAGCGTTAAGAAAGGCTGCAGCGGGTCTCTATACCTCACCTAGTCAGGACCAGAATCCCCACATCTGCCTTCTGCAGCGCTGGAAATACATCCTTCACCTACAAACACAACCTTCACCTAGAAACGACCTCAGCTGTATGCCATGACCGCGTTTGCCTTTTCCCTGCCTCAGATAACAGACGGCGTTGATCCAGAGCAGTTCGTGCCTGTAAACGACACAACTGCGGTACCACACAGCAAACATCGCCTCAGCGACCGCCGTTGTGCCCTCAAAGGAGGCGTACACGGTACGGTCAGCG
>VWZZ01006679.1:1204603-1257344 GCA_013399095.1 Psophia crepitans
AAGCCCTCCTCCCGATGGGAGAGCGCGACTGTGTGAACAAATTCTGCTTAAAACTGCCGCTCGCTCCGCCGGACCCGCGCTCCCGCCTGACAGGGAGCGGGCGCCGCCGGGCCTGCCCTGCCGCCCGGCCCCGCCGCAGCCCCCCGGTGCCCGGCAGCTCAGGGACAGCAGCAAACCGGACACGAACGTCTGCAGCGCCTGTCTTTGCCCGGAAAAGGCATCTAGTGAGAATACTTCCTCCTCAGCTATGGCATAGTCTGCTTCCTGCTCCGGCCCGGTGATAGCCAGCAGGCAATGAATAGGTTGTGTAAATCGGCAATGCAAAGATGCAAAAATGGTTCAGCATAAAAAAGTCACTGTTTTTTGAAATTAAGTTCTTCAAGCCATTGCTCGCACAAACTGCGTGATTGCTCTACACACATGCAGGCTTACTGACTGCAAAGTTAAACTTCCAACACGAGATTTGCAAGAAGCTTTTGAAAAGATTTGCATGGTCGTTACAGATAATGCGTCACTCCTGGAGAAAACAGGAGTCTGGCTTGGCTCTGGTTTGCATCCTGTTTGAATCACAAGAATTAGATACTGTGCATCTGTCCATCCTGCTTCAGTCCTAGCGTGACAATGATGGTAACTTCTCTCTGATAGGAGAAGCTAAAGTAGAAAATGACTTTTTATAGTAATCCTGTTTCAGCTGCTGAACTCACTTCAGGCTGATTTTGAGCCTGGGTTGGGGAGGGGGAGTTAATCTCTTAGTTCCATACTGTAATGTGGACAACAAAAAAGGTATCTCCAGTTCCACTGGGTTACTGACTGGTGTCACTGGGTGAACTGAATTGGGCTTCGGAGCTGAATGCTGTCCCAGTACAGCTTGTGTACAAGTGCACGCAGGACTTAAAGGATACTTTTATAATTAAGAAAGCAAACAGTATTTCTGGGCTTTGATTTTAAAAACATTCTCTTTAAAAACTGAGCTGATGAACCAAATATGAACTGACATCTCCGTGAGAACTGTGAGGTGTAGGTGAACTTGCAGCATTTTCTGCTGATCGTTACAAATACCTGAGGCTGACATGCAACTGTATGTTTCGTATAGCTCTTCCTCAAGTTACTAACAATGTTTGCCCTGAAGGTAGCTGGGTGGAGGAAGTGTGAGAAACCTGGAAAACAGTTTCAAGTCCTTTTATCTCCTATGTTTTAGTAGCAGCCTGGAACACATTTCAAATGCATCTGAATCAGTAGCTGTAGGCATGAACCCTGAGGTAAAGAAACCAGTCTCTTAATGAGGTTTCAGAAATGGACAGCTTTCTGTGCTGGCTTCTCTTTCTAGAGGATGCACAGGCTACTTTCAAAAGCTTGCAATTTGAGGCTACAGTTACCATTTTAGCTATAATAAATACATCCTACTTTTTTCTTCAGGAGAAAAGGATGAAAAACATGGTATATCTTAAAGCACGATACACTCCATACATAACTGCACAACGCACCTGGCTGGGTCAGGGCCTGGTGTGCTGAGCTTGGAAGCAACACTGCAGTAGTCACAGAATTTTAAAGCAGAGAGACAAGAGAGGCAACCTTTTTGTACTGTGTGTTGCTGCCTTCTGTTCTTTTTCCCCTAAGTCACAGAGACTAGGGTACTTCCTACTGTCTGCTTTTACCCTGTCAACGTCTGCTCCTCTCTTGCCCAGCACTGCATATTGGACCACTGGGAATCAGAGCCTTACCAGAGAGTGTTACCATAAACTTCAAAAAAGGGAAGTGTACCTTCTCTTTTCATTTAAGTGTAGCGTGTCTCCACTTTTGCATATTAAAAGATTGTTTTGTTATATTCCCCCTATGCTACACAGTTCCTTTCATGTACACTGATAAAAACAGATACAATTTCCAAACCCTCTCTGGGAGCCCAAAGTTAGATTTTCCCATATTGGTGAACTCCTGGAACGTAATGGTTGCTGTCCCCTGCTGAATGGAGCTCAAAAGTGAGACAGGGTAGCTGTTTGCATTTCATTCAAACATAGGCTGCAGCCAGACTGAAAAGTGGAGTGAGAAGATTTTACAATGTTTTGCCAGTCCTTGTATTGTTTTGTCTTTCTTTAGAATGTGCAAAACAAGGATCAGTTGTGCTGTGCTAAACATCTGCATGTGCCAAACAAGATTGTAAAACAGTTGTTCTGGTTTCTATCCTCTAACTGAAGCTAGCTGCAATTCATTGTTGGGATTTTTTCTTTGTTTAGTTTAAGTTCTGTTCATCCTGATTGCTCACTTGCCCTCCTAACTCCTGAACTGCAACCGCAAAGCACAAATACTAGTTAAGTCATTACTAGATTCCACTCTATTCGGAAGAGACATTCGGTGGATTTATGTAATGATGAGGAGTTCAGATGGAGTTGGGCTTCATTCAGGTCCCCAGCCTGCTCTTTGGCTGCTTCCTAGATAACTTGTCAGCAGCTGAAGTTGAACAAAAATTCAAGCTGAAGCCTGTGGCTTTCCAATAGACCTGCTTTTCCCTTTCCCCGGTTCCTGACATCAGTGACAGTATAATCCCGTGTATTGCTCAAGGGTCAGTCAGCTGTGGGAGCGTGATGCGGCCTGCAAGGACTACTGCAGGCGTCCGCAACAACCGCAGGGACAGGCTGTGCGGTTATTGCAGACACGTTAACTAGAAACTACACAGGTGATCACAAATGTGGGAAAAGTCATTTGGATAACTCAGAATAATTCTGTATTTGTGATTACTGTGTACGGAAGCTGGAGTGGCTCTGATCCTACTTCATAGTCACGGAACTTTGGAAAATACTTTCTTCTGTATGTTTTTCTAGACTTTTTCTTTTCTAGCCTACCTTGACCTTTCTCTTTTCTGTCCTTTTCTTACCCTACTCTGCAGCTGATGGAGCAGAAATCAATTCTGCCTCATTACACAGTGACCTAGAAAGGCAATAGCTTGCATCAGCAAATCAGTACCACCTGCACATCTGCCTAAAATAGATTAATGAATTTATTAAAGTTTTGAGGAAGGGATTGTTTTGCTTTTGCTATTGCATCTTTTTTTTTCATTGTAGGTCAGTGCATATATATTATTTTTTTCATACAGAAAAAAGTTATTTCAAGTCAAAACACACTGATTTATCCTTATGCTGCCCATTCTGGATGCAACTGAAATGTTGAACTGGGACTATTGATCAGAGTACAAGAGGATACATATGGAGAAAAAAAGACACATCTGATTTTGGGAGACAAGCAGGGAGCCTTGGCTAGTTTAACTTGCTACCTGACTTTTTCAGATTCGCCATGACTGGCCCCAAAGAGAGTAGGAACAATAGATCTCCAGGGCCAAATCTCTTATACCCAGCTACTGAACCCATTTCTGTGATCCAGAGCAGTCCTTTTCCTGTTGTCCATGAAATTATGGTTAAAATTCCATAGCTAGTTATATACAACAAGGAAATAAGGATACCTGAATGTTCAGATCTCTCCTGAAAACACATCATATGGCAGTGCTTACAAAACAAAAACATCAACACCGTGTACCTGCTTCTCATGCTTATCCTAATTTACATTGGGCATCCACTGTCACCTTTGGTCTGTTGTCACTGTGCCTTTGGTAACACAGAACTAAGTCCTGAAGGCCCAAAATTCCTGTTAATCCTCATCAGTATCACTAAGTTCGGAGCCAGAGGTCAGAGCCTCTCCTGAATATTGACAAGAGCAGAGTAAGAGGGCATTAGGTGAAGGTGGAAGGGATTTGGTGGGGAGGGAAAGGACCATGTCGATGAAAGGAAAATTAGAATCTAACTACTATATCAAAGAATTGGATAAATAACACTCAAAGATGCTTATAGTCCAAATGTACTACAAACATGTTCTTTTTTAGAGAAAAGCAGTAAATTAAAATCCACTGTGTTGTTTAATAATCATAGCTCAAGTATGTAAGTTGCAAACAATTTTGTAAAACTTACTTATTAGTAAAAGCTTTGCTTTTCCTGTACAGTAAGTAGCTGTTGCTAAAGAGCTGGCTAGAAAGGCTGATTTTGAGAGAGGAACACTGTTGTTCAGTTGTAGATTTTCTTAAAAAATAGTAAAGCGTAAAAAACCAGTAAGCTCACGAGCAGAAGTTAAACTCACTAACTATCCTTCAGTAACTTCCACCATACCTCTAATGTGGTGGCGCTGTCAGTCTGTGACCAGCGATGCATTCTCATGTACGTTTTGAGGGACTTTCAGAAACGTAGCCCAAAGAAATACCACTGTTGCAATTCTGTGCGGGTGTGTGTTTTTTCATGCATATGTACGTACATAGAGCTGATCCTCATCAGCGAGCGGCAGCTGAGCTGGATCAGGTGCCAAAAGGAGCTGACCCGTTTACCAGCTTACCAGGAACGCTAGGCGAGGACTTGCACGTGCTAACACAGCTCACCTGCCTCGCAGGCCTGCGCTTGCTCAATCTGCGCAGTGCTGTGTTGCGCCGTAAAGGCCAACCTTCAGGATACAGTTTCTAACCTAATTCGCTGGAGTTAAACAGTTAAGAATTTCTTCCTGCCCTGCACCACAGCTGCCTGTTAACAGCCTTGTGCCAGTACACCTGTTTCCTGGAGCTGTGCACGAAAAAATGCAAGCTGAAAATTCCTTAGGGGGGGCTGGGGATGATATTTGAGGATTATTTGCAACCAAGGCATGCTAGTGTTTCACCTTCCCTCCACTGCCCTTAAAAACCATATACGAAGACCTAAGGAAGCAGTGAACTGGCATGGATCTGGTTTATATTGGTTTTGCTACCTAAGTTGGCTGTCAGTGACCGAAGCAGAACTCTCTCCCTAGTTTGCTCTGCTTCATGTTAAAGCAAGCTAGTAACAGTTTCCTGATTGTGGGGAGGAAAGGGAACTAAGCTTTCTCAATTTATTCTGGAAAATTCAAGGAGGTCTTAGCACAGAGGTTAATATGCAAGATTCTTCAAACAGGAGGCAACAAGTTAATCTTCATCATCAGAAGGGTTCTGCCGTATGTTTGCAGCGGGTGGTGAGCAAACCACTTCCAAAGGCAATGAGCCAAGAGCTGCTACAGCAGCTTCAACAGCACTGTAAAGGCTGACCCTTGGCCTTGAACCACAGGTTCAGTTTTACTGAAAATGCCATTTTGCTCAAGTCCCAACTAGGGGAAGTGAAGATGTGTTACGTGTGTGCTACTCCAGGCAGTAGTAGTGAGGATCACTTGCAGCTAGTGTGACTCAAGACAAGATTCATCTTTTGGAAAGGGCAAGAGTTCATTTTAGTCATCTTAACAATCCCACTTGGCTTCCAGGCAGGCAGCGAGTGACAGAAGGCTCTGTAGTGGAGGTTTGTATCAGCTGGGCACACTCATCTGAGCTGGGCGTATGCTACAAACCAAGTCCAAGTACAAACTAAAGCCAGCAAACTCTGTTTACCCTCTCTGTCTAACAACATCCAAGCCAAAAACTCAGATATTGAGATGTTCCAGTTCTAGCTGAAATGGGAACCCAAAAGTGAAAATTAAATGCTGTGAAGGACTGATTTCCCCACAGGAACACTGGAATCATTAATGCTTCCCATACTAAATCACAGAGCAGTAATGTTAGTATTTTAAAGTCCATATAACGTAACTACACGGATATCAGTGTCATTCCTGTTGATACCGTTTGTTAAGATTTTTCCCCTCTTTTTTTTCCAGACTGTTCTCCAGGGGATCATTTTGCTGCCCCTCCGTGCCATATTCATTGCATTCATTTTACTGCTAGCGTGGCTGTTTGCATCAATCGCTACTTTCCGTCACCCTGGAATAGGATCTGTGCCGCTTAAAGGATGGAGAAGGTAAAAGTGAGCAGTATTTGTGAAAAATCTGTGCTCTTTTTTTTTAAATAACACAAAGCCAGGCTCCAAAGCTTTTTTCTTCCCCTCTTATTCCTTTCCTCCTTTGATTGAAGAGGAGTCCTCCATCAAATCTTAGTTTTGGCCATTTATGTGATGCTGTATGTATGTATATGACTTATTTTACAGTAGTGGGGCTTTTTAAATAGGTACATTTTCAATTGTCTTGAGGCTGAAACAAACCTGTATGTAGACTCTTCGTAAGCCAGGACTTATTTTAGCAATAATCCTGATAGGAGTATTTGAGAAAAGAAACTCATTAAGAAAACTATTTGGTAATGTTACACAGAGTGAGTTTCTGTGTAACCTTTGTCATTCCTGCTACGCTATAATTTATGACAAAATTAGCTTTGACAGCTCCTCTCTTAGCTATGTTGCCCTTGAAGGAGTATTTTACAGCTGCCTTTGTGGGTTCTGGGTTTCAGCCACTCAGCTTCTGACCTCAGAGTAATGAAGTTCCCTTCTAGCTGTGATGCATTGCAGCTGCACGCAGGAGGAGACAACACAGGAAGTGAATTCTAACAAGGCAAAAAGATTATGGAGAGTCCCATGATGGGAACATGTTCCAGTAAGGCAACATTGTCATTTAATCTTGTTTAAAACTCATAGTAGGAAGAACAGTATCAGAATTACTCAAGTTCTTACAAAAAGAAAACTGAATCTGCTGATTACCCACCCTTCCCTCACAATGATGTTATGCTCCAATGCTATAAGATATGGGAAGAGAATTAGAGTATGTGGGAGGAGGGTTTAGCAAGGTGCTGAACATTACTGATCTTTAAAATTATAATCTGGTTTCAACATAAAAAGATGAACATAGAATCATTAAGGTAGGAAGAGACCTCCAGGATCATCTAGTCCAATCGTCCCCCTACCACCTATTACCCACTAAACCATGTCCCTAAGTACCACATCCAACCTTTTCTTAAACACCCCCAGGGAGAGTGACTCCACCACCCCCCTGGGCAACCCGTTCCAATGCCTGACCACTCTTTCTGAGAAGAAATTTCTCTTCATGTCCACCCTGAACCTCCCCTGGCGCAACTTGCAGCCATTCCCTCTTGTCCTGTCACTAGTTATCTGTGAGAAGAGACCAACCTCCAGCTCACCACAACTTCCCTTCCCTACTTCTACTTCTTCCCCTTCAGCCCTGCACTCTCCTGGTGAGTACTATTGCTACCCTGGGCCTGGCCCCAGTGCTGGTGAGAACTAGGAAATCGTCTATGGGCTTTTCTTTTAAAGTACAAAACAAATACTAACTGTAAGATGGATGGTATTTTTGTGTTTCTGTTTACAAGGAGGATGATCAAGACAACCCTCTCATGCCTAACTCGTACCTTGTTCTTCATAATGGGTTTCCAAGTTAAAGTAAAAGGGAAAATAGCAAGCCTGCTGGAAGCCCCAATCTTTGTTGCAGCTCCTCATTCAAGCTTTTTTGATGCCATTATTTCTGCCCTAACTGGAATGCCATCAATGGTGTCTAGAGCAGAGAACCTCTCAACTCCGGTATTTGGCAGTAAGTATTTATGAAACAGTAAAATATTAGAAGTCTGTAATTTGACAGGAGGGCAAAAATTTTACCTCTGAAAGTGTTTTAGGGGCAGACTTTTTTTTAAATCCTTAGGTCCCAAAGATATTGACAGATTATTTCCAGTGAAATCCCTGTGATAAATAATCTTCCTGGATTGGTCAAAATGTCTACAAGTATGCTGTTTCTTTTCAGATATGAAATATCACTTCAAATTTGCTTTATACTGAAAGCATGTTTCTAACTGCTCAGGCAGCTTTCTCTTAACATTCTCCCAGCTTGAGAAATCTGTTCAACTGCTGTCCTTTAACAGTGTGGCCCACAAATGTAGAACACAGATTAGTGAAGGTTATTTCAAAACAGATCCAAACTACAGTGGTCTGAAAAATACCGTAAGTTTAAATGGCAGACAGCGCTACAGATTTTTTTTTTTTTAATGGGAGTCAAACTGGGAAAGAATAAAAGAGAAGTTACTCAAAAAGGAAATGCAGGAATGGAAAAGATCAGATGACTCATGCTTCTATTATTTTCTCCTCCTTTGGCCACAAAAAGAATCCCCATTTGCATTATTACTAGAATCAGCTGTAGACTTTCTGCTGGCTCTACAGTAACACAAAACTAAACTCAGTAGGCAACATAGAAAAGTATTTGTAGGAAATAAACTGACAATATCTTGATCTTCTCTTAAAAGCACAGGATTGGGACATAGAAGATAATTATTCCCCAAGTTTCTAATCATATCTGAATAGTTCCACACATTCTTATGTAGACTTCTGATTAAATGTGGTGGTGTTTTTCTGTAATTTACACAGAACCTGTGCGTGCTTTGTAACTAAAAAGAGACGTCTTAATTCTTCAGCATAGACTCCGAACTACCTGTTGGTTGCAGTCTGCATATGAGTTAGGCCTGAGTGTGGCCCATGAGCAGACGCCATCAGGTCTCTTCCTTAGAATTGTGTGGAAATACTCAGTGAAAAATAACAGCAATATTAGTAGAATGTGTTTGGGTGAATTTGGCATTGTTTATATGTACTGTAAAGCTCCTCAGCTGGCACTGTAGGTATGTCTTCTATGTCTTATTTCCCATTTTGCAGAATGAGGACAACAACAACACTCCTCTTATTTATCTAGCCTGAAAGCTGTTTGTGCAGAGTCTGTCTCCTAGTATGAGAATAACAAATTTTTGCTACAAAAGAACCTTGAACCCATGTATTTTCTAAGCACTAGTATCAGACAAATAAAATTTTTTATCTCTTTCACAGCAATTTTAAGATCCCTTCAGCCTGTATCAGTCTCTCGTCAAGACCCTGATTCACGAAAGAATACGGTCACCGAGATAACTAAGCGGGCATTATCAAGAGGCCAGTGGCCACAGGTAATAAATATACTACTACTCTTCTGTCACGTATTCACATTCCATATTCACTGTGCATCATAATATATCATGCATGCCCAGCTGAATAGGATTCTGTTCACATGTGAAGATGAAGCCAGCTCTCAAGTGTATGTCTGGTTCGGAAAGGATGATGAGAGGCTGGTGCCCAGAAAGAGTTTTGTCATCAGTGAAAATGCAGCCAGTACCAATTGCTGTTCCAAATGCAGGTGCTCTTGACTTTTTTTTCTATTCAACTCTTAAGGTGCTGTCTTCAGAGTAGCAGATGACTTCCATTGATGTATGTGAGTCAGTATTCTCAAGATAGCTCATGCCTGAGAAGCTATATTGCGAAGCTATGCTCACAACAGTTAGGGGATAAGCAGTTGATGAGATGGGTAACCCAGGCCATCCAAGCTCCAGCATGAACAGTACTGAAGCTTAAAACATCAGTTTCACATGTGGAGAATAGCTGAGCTGAAGCTCAGTTTGCTCTTCAGGTTAATAATGCACTAAACCCAAGACTTTTAGATTGGTCTGAATTGTGGAAAGATTTAAACATGGAAGCAAGTGTTACTGATGCTGCACAGTGTTCCCCGTGGTCATTCAGCAGCAAGATGCTGTTGGGCTTCCAGGCCTTGGATGGCTTTCCATCCTGTAGAGCTAATGGGGCAGGGGTCGCTCAAGAGGGAGAAAAGCGTTGAGGCAGCAACTCTGCTGCTTTTACAACAGGCAGAGGGCTGGGATGGAAATCCGCAAGAAGAAAGACCTGGAGCCGTTGTGAACCTACTGACATCTCATTTGGCAGTGCCTCTGCTTTCTTCTGTCGCATTGACTCTGGTCTCATCTTCCCTTCAGATACTGTGATGAATACAGTATGATTGCCACTCTGCTGGACAAATGCAGTCAGTGATATGGGACCTTTCTCCAAAGATATCCTGTGCAGATTTGTGTATAAACGCATGTTTTCTGGTTTTGACTTGTTTTCTTAGGGGTTAATTTACTCAAAATAAAAACTGAAAGTGCAATAGCTGAAGTCACAAGATCTCTGTAGTCATAGTTGGATACCTCCTACATGACTGAGAAAAGTTAACTTTTCTTTCACTTTTGTTCCACTAATGGCTCTTGAGGAAAATCAAGAGAGGCAAGCAAAAATTTAGACTTCAGCAGCAGGCATCTCTATGACAGCTGGGTCTGAATGCACTGCTTTACTTTCCAAATAGTCTCTAGAAACAGAGAACATTCAAGCAGGGAAGACCAACACTTGCCACTTTTTTGAAATGGCTTTATCTAGACATTTCGTGCATAATTTTTACTTAGCAAGCACCTTATGAAAAGCTTTTTAGTTAGTGTTAAGATTAATTTCACTCAAAAATGCATTTTTGTAAGCTGCCAAAAATATTTTGAGCCACCATTTTTTTTTCAGTTTGTCAGTTACATGAAGGGTTTTAAATATGCACATGTCAAAGCAAGGAAGGCTTTTTTTTTTTGTTATACTGTGTTAACAAACTACACTAATGCCTATATTTGCTTAACTCTAATGGATGAAGTGATTCCAGCAAACCCCTGGTAGACCTAATATCTGCTGAAAACAGCATGGTAAGGAAAGGGGAATTGGCTCTACACCAATCCTGCACTTGGATAAGAACTGGATGTGTATTGTGGCATAAATAGTCTATGAGTCAAGTAATCTGTGAATCTCCAAGACTGAGTCACCAGCACAGCTGGGGGTGTCATGGGGTGATTCCTAGTCCTGTACCCTGGCCACACCTTCCTCCTACTCTATTATTTTTTTTGAGAAACTTGACCACCTGTCATATCATCTTCAGAGTGCCAGGGCTGCATTCTCTTAGCACAATAGAGAAGAAAAAGTAGCTGGATTCCCCATTCCCTCCTCCCTAAAACCAAAACATAACAGGCTGGGCAGCACTTGTGCTTATTAATAGCATGACATTCTTATTAGTGCTTCTCCCAACCCTGTACCAAAACAAAGGGGAAGGAGGGAATGGTTACTTACTCTTTGGTCAGTCACTAATATGTTTGCTGGGGCTTATGACATGTGCTAAGCAGGAACATATCCATTTTTCTGTCCGTAGCACCATCGAACACATTCTGATTACAGAATGCGTAACTGTAAATCAGTATGTGCAGCTATCATACCTTAGAACAGCCTGTGTCTCTTGAGTGTGACTTAATGATGCCCTCTTTCATATAGCTTTGACCTGTTCATTCAGAGCGAAGTGGGAGCGTACCTTGAACACTCTTTTGATCCAGACCAGTTCTCATGCTGAGGTTTTTTTTGGCATGCTGCTTACGATCCCATCGTGGTATGAGACACACAAAGCTTCCTTGTATTCCATAGGGGGCTGGATTCAGTCTGTCCCATTGCAGCTCACTGTGTGTCTCATCTAGTTATCTTTTGGCCACTAATTCAGAAACCTGGGTATTTGGTGTGTCTGAGTCATTCAGGATCAGAGGCTACGTAGTGGCGTGTAATGCCTTCAGAGCTTGGCATCACAGAGGCACGCGCTCTCTCTGCCTTGTGCTGCTACCCTTCAAGCTGTGATCTTCTCATCACAGCTGGCATCCCGACTCGTGTGGATAGCATGTGTGCCTGTAAGCGCTCAAGTACCTCGTGCACTTCATGTCAGCCCAGACTCTTGGTGTTTATACACCCAGCCGTTCAATAAGGAGCTGCCTGCAGAGGAACAATTCTCGTATCGTTACCAACACCAAACATTTCAAGTGAAACACTTAAAGCCTTTTGTGTCATTGCTGAACTGATAAAGGCCTTTCCGCAGAACTCCTCTCTTACAAAGCACTTGTTTCCAAATCGAGATGGATCAGGTTAATATTACTGTGAGCACCCTTCACTTATTTGTTCACTTCTTTTGAAACAGTAATGATATTCTTTTGATGCAGTGTAACATATCACAGAGCATGCATAAAGTCAGCCTTTATGTGACTGATGCTGAAGTATCATCTTTTTATGAAATATGTGTGTGTATATATGTATTTCTTTCTCTTTAAATCCAAGATACTGATTTTCCCAGAAGGCACCTGCACAAACCGATCTTGCTTGATCACATTTAAACAAGGTGAGAGATTTTGTCGCATCGTTGTTGGAAAATAATGTGTGAAATTTTGTTTGTCTTAGTAAGGCCTGTAACTTCTGCATGTACATCATCCACAACAGCACTGTGGTAATTTCTTACATCAGTAGAATGTCAGTGGCTCTAAACCCACTATTTTATACTAGTCAGTTTACTTTTCTGATTTTTGGTATTTTGTAGGATGCAAAATACCTATGATATATACCATTAGTCGATTGGGGTTTTTTTCTGGGTACAATTTTAATCTAATTTATTTACCCAGAAACTTGATTGTGATGGTTATGAGATGAACTACCAAGGTGCTTACTTATGATGTTCTTTTAGCTTATCTTATGGTTGTGCCATCTTAGATTTCTGTCAATTTTGCCATGCAAGACTTAGCAACCAAGTTACGAAAGCTCTTTGCGCAGTGCTTAGCAAGGCAGGCCAGACGATTGTTTTTAAACACAGAAAGGTACTTGATAGCATCACTGATCATGAGATTGTTGTGCTGCACTTCAGTTAAAGCCATGTTGCTCTGCTTTCTTACTGTTGTACAGTGATTAGGTACAAAATTACAAAACCAGTACTATATGCATATCACTTATGAAGATGATCAGAACAGAGAAAGGTTCAGGAAATGCTGCACAGCCTTGTGAGCATCTAATCCTTTGAAATGAATGCCAGTCAAGGGGGAGATAATACACAGAAAATGAGCTTGAACAGTCTAGGAATGTTAGGCAGCTTTCTCCTCCCTGAAGTGGAGACTAACCCTTTTCTGTCCTGACAGCTTGCTAGTTGTGCTGCTGATTTAAAAAAAAAAAAAAAACACCAAACCCCAAACCAACCCCCACCACCACCCCCCAAAAAAAACCACAACAAAATGAACACTTCCCACTGCTCTTGCCTTTTTAAAGATTTCTCCTTGCAGGCACCACGTCTTACGTGCTATACTTAAACCTCCCCATTGCTGTATTAAGCTTAGTCTTAACAATCACTTTGAATTTGTGGTCGCAGGTGCCTTTGTTCCACGAGTCCCTGTACAACCTGTGTTGCTCCGATATCCCAACAAGCTGGTAAGCAGAACTTTCTTCTGTCACTAACTAGTAATTCAGAAAGTCAAAATCCTGACTTAAATGGTACCTACGATCAGTATTTTGCATTGTCACTGAAGAATCTATTGTCCTGAGCTTTAGCATTGGACAGCTCCTGGAAGCAGCTGGACTTTCCAAGTGTCACCATGGTGTAGTTGATATTCTGACTGTGAAAAACTTACTGCTGGGCTTCTCAGCTGTAGTTAAAGTAAGAGGGAGCATAGGAAAGTATTGGAGCGGAAGTTAGAAACTTCCTGCAAAGCCACAGAGTCTGTTACTTTGAAGTCTGAAATGCACTCAACTTCCCTTCTAGTCATTTTGTGTTTAAGCTCGAAATACTCTTACTGCAAAGGGCTCGCAACGAAAGCAAAGCTGAGCCATGCAGTACCCCTGGCACTCCCCCTCCTTTCAGGCACCTCAGGAGGGCAGCTTTGCAGATGGTTCTTTTCATGCAACTTGCCCTTTATGCTTTCTGCCGTGTACAGGGATACAGACGTATGCCTCTGCTTCATGACAGGTGTAATGCTGGGACATGAGTCTAGCAACTTTTTCACTGTTTTAAATTCTCTGGTCATTGAACAAATCCCCAAAAGACCAAACTTTTCATTCCTAATGGTTTTTAAGATGAAAAACATGTAATTGTTATTTACAAGGATTGCTTTGTAAAGTCCTTTTACAGATCAATTTCAAAACAGTGAACTGAACCATGAAAGGGGATTGATATGGCATTTCCCTGAAAGGATTTGAGGATCTGCAGTATACTTTGTGAAAATTTTATATAGGAAGTAATAAGCACAGAATGGGGGGGGGGGGGAGAGGCAAAGCAAAAAAAAAAAAGCAAAGAAAAAGCATGTTAGATTACCTATGCAGAAATGTCCTCAAATCTACAACAAACATATTTATGAGGCTGCTTTTCTAAAGGGACTGGTGCAGTCCTGTGGAAAGGTCTTACTAGATCTAGACTATTTTTGTCCTACTTCTATTGTTTGGATCAGAATGAATGATTTGAAATGTCTAAGTAAGTAACTATAGAAATTTTATTCCCAATTGTTGATATTATCAAAAGTCTGCCGTGCTCATTTCTAGATTTTTAAGGCAAGGAATCCTAGTTGCCTTGATACCTTTATTTATTTTCACTACAGGACTATAAACCTGCTCTTACTAAAACTTGTGCCTGTTTTATGTTGTAACTTATCTGCCCTCCAACTTTCATCTGGTTTTGTCACACATTTCTGTGTTTTATTTTTGTTCCTTAGGATACCGTGACCTGGACATGGCAGGGCTATTCATTGTAAGTTTCTTAATCCTCCTCAAAATTACACGTAGACTTTTCCCCCCATTGCTAAACAGTCTGCCAAACAGATTCAGCTATGCCGAGACACATATTCTTCTAGATCTGTTTTGAGGAGGGAGAAGTACTTGGGGAAGATTGAAAAGGAGCTATGTCATCAGTTATGAGAGATGGTGTAGGAAGAGCTGAAGAAAGAAATTAAATCAGAGGTATTTTGTAGAAGGGCTGCCTGTTCACTGAAAATTGACAACAGCTCTAAGCCTGGTGGCTGGAGGATGAAGGCTCAAATCCAAACCTGTGAGAAGATGAAAGAAACAGCTTTGCAAAATCATGGGAAAAGATGGGATGGATAGGGCAGAATCTGGAGATTTTTAACAAAAGTAACTGGAACCAGGAGAACAACATCTCCCACGCAAATCTGCAGATCACAAAATGCAGAACTGCTGCGTGCTTTGTAAAACTTCCTGGGTATTGCGGCCAGGATGGGACAGTACCAGTATTCTTCTCAGAAACCTCCTGAGCCAGGTTCTGCTTTCACGTACTACTTTCTTACTTTTGTGCCTTACTGGGAGGAATGCCTGATATTATGTGCTAGAAAATCAAGTGCTAAGAGTGGATTCCTGCAGAAAGTAGAAAGGATCCCTTAGTTCTTCTGGCTTTTCCTTTTCTTTTTTATTTCCTCCAAAACAAGAACAGAAGAAAGATTGCTTGAAGGTTTGCTATTATAATTTACCTGATTTAAAGTAAAGAGCAAAGGTGCATTCCTGCTTAAAAATCACAGTGAAAAGAACAAGTCAGAAGTAGAAGTCATTATGCTCATTCTCTCACAGTTTCTTCCTCTCTCTACCTGTTGATACTAAAATTTGTGACTTTTTCAAAAAGCACTGAAGATCCTGAACATACTGACACTTCACGAACACATTTGTGTGAACATTACTATAATTTGTAAAATGGCTAGCAAATACTAACAAATCCTTGCGTCAGTTCTGCAGAAAGACATTACTGATCCTATTTTGCAGACAAGAGAATGAAAGATAAAAATTAAAGCTACTTCTCAGAATCAAAGCTCTTAAAGCTGTGAAATCCCAAATGTATTCATGTCTTTAAATATGAAGCAACATATACACATTTTGCTGGCCAAAGAAGTGTAGTGTTGTTACCATGCGTGACAAGTGGCCTGCCCCGTGAGCAAGCAGCAGGTAGATGCAGAAAACCCGTAGAAAAAACGTCAAAAGCAACATTTCAGGGAACTTCATTGCAAGGTACTTAAAAACTTTACCCAGTATTGGCTGTTTTCATCAATGCTTTACAAAATTTTACCTATTGACATGCAAATACTTTGTTTTTAAATAGGTAAAGTATATTTGTCTTTGTTTTTTGCCTGCAGAAAAGAGCTGTGTGTAATGACACTGTGTCAAATCTTCACAAGAGTAGAAGTAGAGGTAAGAATTAGAAATATTTTTGTACTAAGATTCAGCAAGCGGGGAATTTATTCTTTAATATAAATGCATTATTCACGTTATTAGTCACTGGTAGTGAACAATACACAAATGTCTCAAACAAACAGGATTGCGGTGAATAATTTATTTAGATTTGTTGTCCATATCTATGTATCACTTAATCTGATGAGTTCCTAAAAGCAAGCTGTCAGAAATGCTTTTATTTGCAAAGCATTGTAAATTCATGGCTAATTATCACCACCCGCATTTTACAGATGTTTAAACTAAAAACTGTAATACATTCTGTTAAAGGTAACATCTCTCTTTTTCCCACCTTCTCATTTCCTTGCTCCCTTCAAAGTATCCTTGTCTTCCTTGTCATCTTTCCAGGCTCAACTCTATAAAGTTTCTGCAACTAAGAGCTTACTTAAGGACTCTAGTACCTGCACTGGGGAGAAAGCTGAGCCTTATAATGAACCTGTTCCCTTCATCATTAAAATCAGACGCACAGCACCAAGATGAATGACAACTGAAACAGCATACACACTTCAGAATACCAGTACGCTTACCGCTCCCTGTCAAAGAGCCCACATTCAAAACACAGTAGCGAGGAGCCATCACTTTGTTTAGGTGTTACACTTCACATTCCTCATCACACCACAAGGAATTGCCAGTGTGGACTAAATTGGTTTAGGGACCTGAGGAACGGGAGAAATTCAGACAGATTTTGCCGTTTATTTGCAAAACACAGAATTCAGCAAAGTTGTGCAAAGCTTTGTGAATACAAGCAGTGTTGCTACTGCTAAGAGCTAGCAATATGGTCTTTGTTGTGAAACAATAGAAGTCATTTTAACCTTGTTGCCATGTAGTACACGCAGTAGGTACGTATTAATAGAAGGTGTACTGAAGAGCTAATTCTCCTAATGACTTCATACAGCAGGACACACCCATGTAATTTTTACCCGCAGGAACAAGAAATCATTAACAGCCTCTTCGAGTAGAAGTTTTGTTTTCCCCTACTTCAGAACAGAACTCAAACTTGCCTATTAGAAAATAAATTTAACATTCCAAACTATAAAACTGAAACATGAAAAAGCTTTCACAGCAGCATGTGTCCCCAGACTGGAACTAATTTCTTAGTATCAATGCCAAAGTCCTTTCATTTCTAAAAAGGAGAAGGGCAGATTTGCCTGGGGAAGGAGGGAATCAGACCACTTCTTTTAGGAGTATCTCAGTTGCTGTCCCCTACTGTGAGCAAGTAACCTCTCCACTTGGTCAGTCCTGCACTGCCTCTACCTGCTGTGCATGAACAGTGACGTACCCCGCTAGTCCAAGGGAGTATGTGTGTGCATGTCTAGTCATCTTGTAACAAACTCTGGATACTGAAGATTAAACAGTGAGCCTGGCAGTTAGTTTTAGGGCTGCAAAAGATAAAGCATTTGGTGAATTCTGAAAGAAGAGAAACTAGGTCAAAAGCAGATCAGAGAAGTATTTTTGCTACTGAAAGAGCTATGAAGAATTATTCTTACAGGACTGCAATTTGACAAGGAAGGTATGCTCATTAGCCTTCACCGGATAAGCAGCTGGGTGTGCTTGAGACCATGCATGCCACCTCAGGAGGCCAAGAAACCAAATCCTTCATCCCCAGCTGTGGTTTCTGGCAAACTGGTTTTACAAAAAATTGAAGGTGGTTTTTTTTCCAGGGGATGGAAGTGTTGTTTAACCTACCAGAAATTTAGGTTGCTCTCTGAGCAACATCTCAGCCTCAAATGATGTAATGACCACTTTCAAGACCATGCCCCATGTTTGCATAGATAAACTTCACAGGATTACAACTCAATGATGACACAGTTCTGTTTCTGTACAGTGTTGCTGTGCTTCCTTGATTTAAGAGTTACGTACCTTCTGAAGGGGAGTTGTAACAAGCAGTTGTAATCGGTCAGCCCTGAACAGAGCCGGCAACTGCTTGTAGAAGGAATGAAACCTCAAACCTTCATGGGAACAGCTGGACCCCTGCTGTCCTTACCAGGGAGAAAACTCATAGCTATAAACAGAAAATTATTATGGCTATTTGACAGATAACCAATTCTGTAAACTTACTGGTTTTAATCATGAAGAGGCAGGAGTCCTTAAAAACAAATCTAAAAGGCTGTTAAGGATGGACTGCATGTATGTGGGACAGTTACTACTATGTTAATGCAGCAGCAGCAATATAACTGAAGAAACATGTTGACATATAATTAGCAACTGTGTCTTCCAATGAACCATGCCAAACACCTTACACTTACTCTAGAATTGCTATATTCTAGGATTTAAGGGCAAGACTGCAGGGTGGGGAGTAGCAGAACTGAGATAAATGGTAACCATAACTGAGAAAAGGCAGGGTAAACAGAGCTGCAAGCGAACGCTAGACTGAAGCAGAAGGAACACAATACTCCTCCACACACACTGCTTTGCAAACAAACAGATGCTGATCCATGCCGTGTTAGATAATAATTCATCTCTAGTAGGTTTTTAATTTTAGTTTATGTTTTAGTGTAATGCTACTTCAACTTCTCCCATATTAACATTGAAGAAATCCTCAACAGTCCATGTGCTGCACTTCAGCTATCTGGGTTGTCTTCTAGGTTTGGGAGGGGAGGGGGTAGCTTTCTTGGGATTTTTTTACACTCTGCTTGCCGTTCCAAGATTTTGCAGTATTTGTATCCTGTTAGTACTCTACTTAGAATTCAGAATTCTACTTAGAATTCAGAACTCTTTAACTTACAGGAACCTTATCAGTCACGTGCTGACAGATACAATTAACAGGTACAAAGTGGGACTGCAGTGTGTGTTTGAAAACATTATAGATCTGTTATACACCAGTCCAGTGTACAGCAGCACTTACAAAGGATCTGTGAAAAGGTGTGTACTCACCTTTCAGACTCACATTCGTACCTATGTAGCATTTAAGTATCGAACTAAGTATGCATTTATTATACTTCCCTTCTTGGGGGGCGGTGATTTTTCATATCGATGCAGCTACTACCAATCTTTCAGAGGTAGTTTTGGCCTAAATCTCTTTTGTGCAGCGAGGGCAGAAGAGCCAGAGTGGTTTCTAAGGCGGCTGAGACCTCTAGTGTCCAGTTCCTTCATTGCATGGCTATTTTTTTTTCTGTTTTTCCCTGTTCCAAAGAATAACGAGAACTTGTTCATGCTGCTAATGAAGTGATGACTACTGAATTGATGGGATATCTTGTCTCTTTCAGTTTCTGCCTGTTCATGTTCCTACTGAGGAAGAAAAGAATGATCCCATTCTTTTTGCCAACAGGGTCCGACAAACCATGGCAACGTATGTAATCAGTCATGAATAAAGTCTTTGAGGACTTTTCTGTTATATCCAGCAATTCCATATATAGCCTAGCCATAAAGTGCAATTTATTCGGGTTCCAGGAATTGCTCCAGATTTTCACTAAGAGGCATCAAAATCCTGTACTAAAGCACCCTGATTGTTTTTAGACGGAGCACAAAGATTGTCTTACGGTGGAACATAGTATGTTCAACTCATGGAAAGCAGGAATAAATTTCTCCCTTATTTGCCTGGCAAAAATAAGTGGGTGGTTTGTTCTCCAAGGGTACTGGGCTGCAAACATCATGACACTGCCATAATGCAGTTTCACGATATGGTTTCACAAACTTGTGGGTATTGCTTTATCCTACTTGCAGCAGTGCAAGAATGAATTATCACTTGTTTTATATATTAGCAGTAAAGCCAGACTGAGACAGAGAAGGGAAACAGTCACCTAAAAGTAATTTTAATACAAGAAATTAATTTTTCTTTTTCCTGAATTTTGTTTCAGTGCTTTGAATCTGCCAGTCACTGATCACACTTTTGAAGATTGCAGGCTGATGATTTCAGCAGGACAGCTGACTTTACCCATGGAAGCTGGGCTGGTGGAGTTCACCAAAATTAGCAAGAAACTCAAGTAAGGGAAATTTAGCTGTTGGTAGCATAATTACTGCAGTCCTACAGGTGTTGATGGCCATCTACAAAAGGATCAATTACCTGACAACTGACTTGGCCATGTGTAATGTAGTGCATTTATCTATACAACTTACATACATAAACTACTTGGAAATCAGAGATGAGGGAAATCCCGATAAGAAATAATCCCACGTAGTTTTTGTGGGCAGCGTTACAAGAGGAAAAATGTGGGTTTTTGTAACCTTTAATGGATTTATCTCACCAAAAGATGAGGAAGGTGGAACAGTAGCTATTTTAGGCACTTGATGGTAATCTTGGTGCCAAATTTAAATTGCTTTTGTGGAGATGGAAGGACAGTGTGTGGTAGGAAGTAAAAAAAAACCTTCTTTCCAGCCTGAGACTTCAGCCAGTGGTTTACTGTTCTTAGTTGTAGCGTGCAGCCATGTTTCACAAGTGGCACTGACTTTTTCTGTCTGGATACAGTGGAATTTGAGGACTGAACCACTTAATCATACAGTAACTCCATCAAATAACCTGGCATGGCTGTCGTCAAATCTGAAGTGCGTGTGCAGTGAATTTTCATTTATTACTTATGTGCTCTGTATCCATTTATAGAACTCTGTCTGGAACAACCTTTAAGAGTTACATGGCAATCTTAATTATTCCTACT
The DNA here is from genome assembly GCA_013399095.1 of Psophia crepitans. Taxonomy (NCBI): domain Eukaryota; kingdom Metazoa; phylum Chordata; class Aves; order Gruiformes; family Psophiidae; genus Psophia; species Psophia crepitans. Next base: position 1,224,930 of record VWZZ01006679.1, read on the forward strand.
GAGATGCAGTGGTGTATTTCTGCAGAGAGATCAGATATTTCTCAGTCTGTGGCAATACTAGTGTTTGGGTAGAGAGTTAGCTAATAGAGCTGAGATCTATTCCCGGCTGTTAAGGAAATATTCGCCCTAGAGTATGATGCAGCAAAATAATGCTGCACCTCAATTTATGGTCATGAAAAGCTCTCTGCTCGACTAGCCTAGTGACTGGATTCTAGTTTTGGGAAGTTACCCTAAGTATGTCTGATACACCCAAGCATAGAACCGCCTGCTTTCAGTAACTGGGGGGAGCAGTCTTTAATTGCTGATTTCATATAAAGTGCCAGGTTGGAAGTACAGCTTTCTAATGCTGTACACACATGCTCTGTTTGGCTATTTTTCATCTCTGAACACTGTAATAACTCCTCCTGAAATTCCATCTGTCCAAGATCTGCTGTATAGAAATATCTCCTCTCCCTCATGTTTGCATAGCCTAAAATGGAATCATGTCAGAGAGCAGCTGGATACCTTTGCTGCTATTGCAAGTGCTTCCAAAGGGGGAAGAATTGGAATTGAGGAGTTCGCAGAGTATTTGAAGCTGCCTATTTCAGATGTCCTCAAAGAGCTGTTTCTACTCTTCGACAGGGTGAGTAGTTGGTATACTGACTCATTGACAATGTTTCATTAAAAATCATATCCCAAAAGGATATTTAAGTCATTACATCTAGCTTTGTAAATGCTTCTTGGTTAGCAATTCCTGCAGGCAAGCTAGGTGACTCTTACGGTTTGCTTCTTCAGTTTTGATGGAAGAAGGTTGGTCAGTTTGTAGCTTGTAAGATGACAGCCACAATAGAAATACGGTGTGACAACCAAAACAATTAAGGGCAGTCAAGACTCCTTTCATTTTCCTCACCTCACACAACAGTGTCAGTGACTAGAATTAGCAGTATAAAGCTCAATTCAGTAAAAAGTTGAAGGCATAAAAGATTGCAAGGACAAGACTCCTGTAAGCTTTCACTGCATTCACCTTTAAGGAGATCAGCCTAAGTGAGGAACAGTCACACTAAAGTGGCAGGGCTCTTTTCAAATTGCTTTAATTATGAGCAATTGGGTACACCCTTGGAGAATTCTGCTCTGCAGCTTTCAACCTCATCATTATTTTTTTCTCTAAAAAGATTCCTCAAATCACATAAAGCTTAGTATGCAGAGAAGAAAAAAAGAAACATAGGTGTACCAACAATTGGCAGAAACTACTGAGACAACTCTGGCAGCTGGAGACATGCACAGACATGGTGAAGTCTAAGCATGCAGATGAGCTGTGTTTTGCCCACGCCCAGCTCAGACACAATACAGCTTTGGAGAGTTACAGACGCACTGGATCTCTGAGAAGCTTCCTTCAAAAAAATCTTCATGATGTTCCTTGCTAAAGCTTTGCTGAGTGGAGGAAGCAGCAGTGGTCGTGGAGGGAGCCTTGCACGTGGCCTTGGAGGTCTCCTAACAGGAGGTGGGCATGGAGGGAATCTTGGAGGACTTGTTGGAGGTCTTGTCAATCTTATAAGTGAAGCAGCAGCTCAGTACAATCCAGAGCCACCTCCACCTCCTCACCATCATTTTATGAACGTGGAAGCTTATGAGAGTGAGGAGATCAGACAGTTTCGTCGCCTTTTTGTCCAGCTGGCTGGAGATGATATGGAAGTGTGTGCCACAGAGCTAAGGGACATCCTGAACAAAGTTGTTTCCAGACATCAAGACTTGAAGACAGATGGCTTCAGCTTAGACACATGCCGTAGCATGGTAGCCGTCATGGACAGTGATACAAACGGCAAACTGGGCTTTGAAGAGTTTAAGTATCTGTGGAACAACATCAAGAAATGGCAATGTGTATACAAGCAGTATGATACTGATCAGTCAGGCACTGTTGGCAGAGCTCAGCTGCCCAACGCCTTGAAGGCTGCAGGGTTCCACCTGCATGAACAACTCTGTGAGGTAATTGTGCGCAGGTATGCCAACGAGGACGGTACCATGGATTTCAACAACTTCATTAGCTGCTTGGTACGACTGGACAGCATGTTCCGGGCCTTCAAGTCCCTGGACCGAGATGGAGATGGACAGATCAAAGTGACCGTTGACGACTGGCTGCAGCTGACCATGTATTCGTGAAGGCATGGCAGAGAAGAGTAAGCTTTGTATGAAAGATATACATGGAAGACTACAATCCTGTACTGGAGAACTGTAGTCTTTACCTTGTTCGAAGGCAGATGTAGGTAGTGGTAGATAGCTCAGCTTAAAGTGTTGTGATTCCTCTTGTGCATGCGTTAATCTGCTTTTCTGAAGGCTTTGTGTAAGTTGTCAGTTGGAAAGCTGCGTAATCTGTCTCAGAAAACTCTCTCTAGACTCTGAAGTGAGGGAGTATGTTGAAGGATCAAAGCGTAGTTATTTCTTCATGTACAGTGGCTTGATGTAACTATTATATAAAAAGCTTGTAAGTTTGGTGTTGATGTTACTGTTCTGATTTGTCAGCATTCGCTAAGCTGGAATAAAGCTCTGTTTGCCTGAAGGCAATCACTAGTAAGAGAGTTGTGCAGTTATTTCTAACAAGGGGAAAAACATGAGAGTTGCAATAACTATAATGATGAATGAATTTACATAATCATATTTAATTTCCTTCCTACTTCTGCTTTTTCATGCTTGTCTGCTGAAGCAAAACCTGAGTGGTATTGTCAGTTCTACCTGCTGGCCAGGACAAAATTGAAGACTTATATAAAGACATTTTTTCAACCTTTTTCTTCTTCCTGCAATTCTATTAACTACTCTTTTCTCTCTTTCCTTCAAGCCTTATTATAGTTGTAATGAAAACAACTTAAAATACTACATTTATATTTAGAGAAGCTTGCTGTAATAATGCAGTCGCATAGCAGACAGCCAGCCAAAATCAACCTCTGGCTATCTGAGTTACATTTTATCAGGGTGCAGTGTCCCACTCAGGCTAGTTATGCAGTTCTAAGATGTCAACTTTTGAGTAAAAGAAAAAGGAATAACTAACATTTCTTTGAATTAAGGATTACATAGTCGATGAAAACAGCTCTTGCACTGCCATGTAACAAGACAGATTTCTCAGCAGGGCTCTGCTGCTTTAAAAGAAAATTGTCTAGGGTGTGTGCTAGCTGCCTGGAATGTGAAAGGCTGAGTTGAGTCTCCAGATGTAAGAGATGCCCCTGCCCCTCCCCAGCAGTGACTAATTGAGAAATACCCCACAATGCCTGCAGGGCATCCGAGTGCTGCTGGGGTACTGTGGTTAGGTTTGTTTCTAAATTTCCATAGCTTTGATTTCTAAATCTTGCAGTTACACTTGGCAAATAATATTTTCCAAACTGATGAAATCTCCTCCCTGGTATACTTGCAGAAGCCTTTTACTTGCAACTAGGAAAAAGTAACTTACAACTTTTTTACCCAGACTTTTTTCCTCCTGCACTTTGTTTAATACCAAGCTGGGTGACGGAAACAGTAAAAATACTCAGACTGGCCCAAATTGTGATGAAAGAGGTCAGTTCCTTCCTGATGGCATTCACACACACACACACACCCCCCCCAGTTATTCAATGCAAAAGCACACAGTTATCCACAGTGGCGTTTGAGCTCTGAGCACGAGGGAAAGTGCGGTACCTCCAGGTGAGCATCATCCTGCCAGGTTGAATTCTGAAATAATCAGAATTTCCCTTTCTGACTAGTTAGAACTTGCATGTAGCAACAGGCAGTGGAAATTCTGGAGTTACAGCAACAGCCTCTTACATGATAAGCCTGGATATGAGCACGTGAGGTGCATCTGCAGTTTTGAGGCAGTCGTACTTTAAATTTTATTGACTGCATCTGTCTTGCAGTCCTTGTGCAACTCTAAACGGAGATTACTTATGACAATGCAAACTTTCTTGGTTCCCAAAGTGTAACATTTACTGTATTACATAAAAAAACCCACCAACAAAACCCTATTTACCATAGCATGCTATAGTGAAAACAGTAGCAGAAAACTCATTTCCTTAAAGAAAACAAGGGTTGTTGAGGTTACACTATGTTTTGATGATTTTATGTAACATAAATACAAATATCTAAATATTGACGTTCTACTTTGCTATTTAGAGAACTGGAGCTCAGCTCACGTGTTTCTGCCTTGAAATATACTCGGGTACACAGGCTGCAAACACAGCTAGGTATGTGTGGGAAGACTTGCCGAGTGCTTATTTGCAGTGGTGCTGCACAAGCACTGCAGGTTTTCCTGCATTTTCAGTTTAAGTTCCATCTCCTTTCCCAGACAACAACCCTATCATTTCTCCTTAACCAAAACGCCAGAGCAGTTGGAAGTTAGCCAGCATCCTAGGGTTTAGTAGAGCTAGTCACAACATGATCTTGCAAGCATAGTAACTTTATTTGCTACTCAAATGGCTGGAGTTCTGTGTATCAAACTGCACTCAGTTTTGATTACTAGGGTTTAGCACTTTAATGAAAGTAATAATGACCCTTATTAGCTCTTGTCATTTTTCCATGTGCAGCCACAGCCATGTTAACTTACTTCAGAAGTTGTTTTTTAATGAGACTATTTTATTTAAAGTTTACTTCCCAATTCTTGTCCTATGACATGTATTCTTAACTTTAGATTTAAAAAATATTCTAATCACGTCAAACAATGCTTTGCTAAGAATACGGTCTATAAAAATATCCAAAAATAATAGTCCATGGAACTTTGAACAATTATTATCTACACTCTTGCTTCAGTTAAGAGTTTAAGTTTATAAATTATTTTAAAGTTAGATCTGTTATCTCTATTATGAGAACTATGATGTAGCCAAAATATTTAAAGTCAAACTCTGCAGCACAATGAGAGCACAGATTTGTAAATAAAACAGCATTTATGAGAGAACATTGTCCTTTTCTAATTATTATTAACTGTCAAAAGTTAGATCCCTTAGACACACAGGAAAGCAACTTAAAGACTACTCATATCTTTGCTAAAATGTTTCCCTAAGATTCCCAGGTCTTTAAAGTATAAGATGTTCAAAGGTTGCGTGAATCCAAAAAAGATCGGTTAGACCATCAAAATAAAGAAAATAAGTTATCTGTGCAATCAGTCCTGAATTGGTTTTGAAGGCTAAATAAAATTCTATGTTAGCAGTTATAAATCCTGTCAAATGTATGTTCTGAGAAAGAAAAGTTAGTACTGAACACATTGTTACACATATTCTGTTAATCGAGGTCTACCTAAAACTTAAATACAGTAACAGAAACCCCTATTTCACAGAACTCAAGATTTTCAAAGCGCTCTGCAGAGCAGCCTTAGCATTTCTCCACTGGCAAGTTCCATATTCCACTATTCAGCAGCAGAAACCCAAGAACAGAAAGGTTAAGGCTGGTATGCTGGAGTGGGCATTGGAAGTTGGTAGGAGAGCCAGAAATAGAATCTAGATCTGGCTGTTTGCTACAGATTTACCCAGGAGACCACCCCTCTCTCACTTGGCTGAAGAAGTTCTGTGCTGTTCTTAGAGAGTCCACTTTTTAAAAAATCTTTTTTGCTTCTTGAAATGTACAGCACATGATCCACAAAGGGAACTCTGCTTTACCCTTTTGCTTGCTTTTAAAATGTTTTTGTTGAATGCCCTTATTGTGAATGTTCCAAACTTTGAGCTACTAGTCATCTCTACACTGCTTTCATTAATTACAACGTGTCCCATCACCGAACACTTACATATGGCTTTTCCCCAGACAGGTTGTTTCCCAAGACCCTTAAGAAACTTTCCGTGTGGTCCCAGAACACTATTGCCTTAAGCATATATTGCAGTAGGCATCTGCCATTTACCCGATCTGCAAATATAATGCAGCTTACATAGAATTCATCATGAACCCCATCAAAGCAAGCTTCACATGTAGCTTTGTAGTTAACACAGTGAAATGTTTGTTCAGATCAAAACTGGCATTATCAGAGAGGCTGTTACAATGAGTTCATTGCATCTCTGTCTTAAAAGGCAGGACAGTGTATTGGCTTCAAAATAGCACGTAGGGCAATGCATTTGCTTCAAAAAAAGGCTTAAGATAGACGGTGTAGATTTACTGCGTCATCAGGCTGTTCTTTTGCTGGCATGTATTTTGTTGCTGAAGGTTCTTAGGAACAATTCACTCAAGGCAACAGCCTAAATGTTGGCCTGTCTATTCTAGGGTGTTGCACTGGTCTCTGAACTTTAGCAAATGCCAGTGCTAGATAAATTCCAGTTCTTGTCAGAGGCTTCTCAGAGGTCATAGACTAAAGAAAAACTTTTAAGTTGTTCTAAATGTTTTGTGTGTGTGTTTATACAATAGAAGTTGATACCAAATTTCTAGCTATTGAAAATACATACATTGCTACTTCAGCCCTAGTATTACATACATTTAGTGAGCTGTTAATACTTTTTCCAGGAAGAACATCTCTAGTGCTGTAAACTTAGTGCATGTTGTATAGCTGATTTTATATAACAGCCTTTAAAGTGATTGCAACATTAACGATAACTACTGTCATACATATTTTGGTACAGAATGGAGATGGCACCATCGACTTCAGAGAATATGTAATTGGTTTGTCTATTCTGTGTAACCCAGCCAACACAGAAGAGACTATTCAGATGGCATTTAAGGTAAGTTCAATTTAGTGTAAATCTACAAACCTGACAAATCAAGACTGACTGTAAATCTGTTAGCTTGCAAATCGTAAGTTTATAGCTTCAATCTGTTATGCGAATGTGAGTAATACTCTTAAACCAATTGACATTTAGTGTGTGAAGGGGAGGGGGAAAGTCGCAGGCGTCACAGAAAAGCGTTTCAAAAGCCGTGTGAAGGCACTAATGAATATGTAACTTGGCAGGCTAACTCCAAAAATGATTCAGCAGCACTTGCAGTTTTTTTCGCCTGAGGTTTTTTCTGCTGTGATTCTTCAATGTCACAAGTAGACAATAGATGGAGCAATATGCTCTTGTGGGTCAAGCGCTCAGTAGAGTCACTGGAGGGGAATCAGGAAGGGGTATTCTGGACTGGCACATCCAAAATTGGGCTGCATCTAAGATCTATTGGTTTGTACTATGCTCTCCTCATAGTACAAGCAGTCAAGAGCAGTAGCTCCTTTCAGATCTCTGGTACAAGCAGGCAGTATGTGACCAGGGATGCCCAGGTTGTGAGTCCCTGAATAGAAAAATGCTCGAGTGACTTTTTTTAGTAGATCTTTGACACTGATTTATTTATTTTACCCACTTATCTGTTCTTATGAACCCCCACTTATCTGTCCTTATGAACCATACTGAACAATATATTGGGACCATGTTCATCTTAAACTGGGCACTTTTTAATACTAATCTATACTCAGGAAGTACCAGGATTTTTATAGCAATCCATTATATCCACTGTCTGCTTTACAGATAAGCACTACAGCTCAAAGTGATTTGTGCTTTCACAGGGATGTTTTATCACTACAGATTCCTATGAAGAGGCAAGCTTAGCAGCTATTGTTACTGTTTCATTGTTTTGTTTTCTAGACTATAGTCTTCAGTATCTTAAGTTGTACTGATTATAAAATTAGTAATTTGTTTCAATTCCCAGTTTCAGCAGAAAATGACTGGTTCAGCTGGTAACAGCCTGTTTCAGTCTGAAGTAGAACTATGGCTTTCCTTTTGCTATGTGTTTTCTTTGCCACTAAACGTACTTTCCTTCGCAATGAGAAAGTTTGCCTGCAGCAAGCAGTTAAGAATTACAGCTCTCCATCCCTCGTATTTCTCAAGCGGTTAATTCATAGCAGATGCTCGCTGTACTGTGCTGGGAAGGATGGGATGATCAGTGTACATCTCTTGCCTGCGTTCCAGCCACCAAAATTCCTTGTTAATTACAGTAATACCCTAGTGGGTGACCCATCACATATACTAAAATTTAGGTATTTTATGGCAGAGCATAAACTATGGCAAATTTATCTGATGGCAGATATGCCATAACTTAGTGAAAACGAAGACTAAAACCTAAGATGTTCCACTACAGAGTGGCTGAATCCAGTAGACCCTTAGCATAGCTCATGCTGACAGTAAACACAAACCTTTGTTTATGTTTTGGGTTTTTTTATCAGGTTTGTATGAGTTTTATTACTGAAATAATGCTGTGAGGTTTGTTGCTGCAGAATATTCTAATCCCAACTCTAGCACGTACATTGCTCTGCTAAGTGTCTGCTTAGTCCTATTCCAGAGAAAATACATAAATTCTGTTGCAAGAGAAATCAGCTCAGATGCAACCAGTCTCTTCAAATCCCAGGCACTGAGTACTAGAAACCTAATATAGGTGGCTAATGCGCACAGGAGGCTCATTGGCAAACTGATGCTAAACTATTTCTGCGTGTTATGTCTTTTCCAGCTCTTTGACATGGATGAGGATGGCACTATAACAGAAGATGAGTTTGCTTGTATCATTCAGTCAGCCCTGGGGGTGCCTGAGCTTGATGTTTCTATGCTCTTTAAAGAAATAGACGCAGATGAAACTGGGAAGCTGTCCTATGGTAAGTTACATCCTTTTGTAATGAAGAGCACTCTGATAGTCATATTGACAGTGAGAGTTTCCTACCTCTTTTCTCCCTGAAAATACCTGATGGTTCTCATACCCTGTTTCTGGGGAAAACTGCTGAAGCACAGACCTAGATACTTTGTGTGATATGCCTGAGATGCTTCAGAGGGAAGTAACTGGAGATCAGCTTCAGTAAAAGGAGCAGGCACTGAAATCTTCTTTGAATCTGTCTTGCACTATAGTATCTGCATTTTGTATATTTTTCAGGTGAATTCAAGGACTTTGCACTCAAGCATCCAGAATATGCCAAGTTGTTTACTACGTACCTAGAGCTACAGAGGTACCAGCTAGATATGTTGGAGGAGGATGACTTTGAGTCACCTAAAGTCAAACACAGTCCAGTCAGAAAGACTACAATCCCAGTCTCAGAAACAACACCAACTGCAAGAAATAAAGTCTGTCCTGAAGGCAATGAAGAGGATAACTCAAGTACCTCTGACAAAAAGGATGACTGAGAAGAGTCAAAGTATTCAGCTCTTGAATTCTACAGGATTTTTTCCCTAGCTGTTCATAAGCACAACTGGTATAAAACAGAGATGGAAATTGCAATCTAAAAAAAAAAAAAAAAATTTGCTTTTTTTACTTTCACATCAGGAGGAGTTATTCCTGTTTGAGTGTAAGGGAAAGAACACTGTAACTATTCTGTCCTTGAGGTCAGTATCACAATACTCGGAATGTCGGTCACTGTCTTCCACGTTCAAGCTTCCACAAAAGTAACAGATATGCTAAGAGGGGTAAGAGGCTCCAGCACTGCAGTGACCTCTCAGAATGGAGACTGGGGAGTCTGCTTGTGAAATAAGTGGAATTTTTGGTACAGCTCAATTCCTCTACATCCTCAATATGTCTTAAGGGAAAAAATTATGCCAGAGTGTTTTAATTTGCAATATCCCTTAGCCTTTCTCAAGTTTCTGAGACACAAACGAGTTACAAGAAGCTGAGAGTTGAAGCTGGTGTTTTCTTTTAGGTGTCCTTAGGTTTCCCTTAACTACTGGTGAACTATAAAGCCTAAGCTTCTCAACCAGAGATGCTGATTCGCTGATGTTAAGAGAAACAGTTTTAGGCTTAAAGGCTAGTTAAAGATGGAAATGGCTGCACTTCTAACAACAAAACGCTAATTGGAATTCCAAGATAGCAGCTCACAGTCTACAGGAAAATGCAGACAATAAGACCCAAGAACTAATGGACTATTTCAAAATAAATAGAATGTTGTTTACAGTAAGAACTGTTCAGGATCACATTAGGGGGAACATTTCAAACTTCAGCATATTTTTAGTCTAGTAATTATCAACAGAGGAATGTGACCTTGCTCTGCAAAACTTAGAAGGCAAATATGCTGTCAAGCCATAGTTCTAGTAGCTAGTATCTACCTAAAATTCTCTCCTAGAAGCCATGTTTGCATTACTGTGCCATTACTCAATATGTTCTTAGGGTTTGATTCAAAACCAAGCTCTTTCAAGTCAATGATTTGAGTATGTTTTGCCTCAGTCCCTTCTAGTGCACTGGAAACTGGGCCTTTACCTTTTCTCATCCTTCATCTGAATGCACTTTATACCGTAGTTAAAACATATAGGTATTTACACAAATAACTTCTAAATAAAAACTTGCAAGGGGTGGAATGAAAAGATATTTTCAAATTAAAATGGAGGTGAGCCAAGTCTAGAACGTTTAGTACCAAAAATAACTGATTTTCAGCAGGTTTTGTATGTGAAATGGCAACCTCTGCCTCTTAAGTTATTGCTTGCATTGTCTGGTTGCAAGTTCATTGCCATGTGTGATCTTTCAGTGTTTATAATTGTGCCTATCCTGATGTTTCATATGCTTAAAATAAATCTATATTTTTAAAAGACTTTATTTGAACAGCTGAGTTCTTTTAGTACAGTGGGAAGGGTACTCTGTCTGCTTCAAGGGGTTGGAGGGATTTCCAGGAGATGATCCTTAAGATGTCTTACCGTGATAAACACAATGCAGCCTGAAGTTGACATTTTTAGTTCTGAGTGTGATGGCACTTTTCTTTATGGCAAGGCTAGAAAAGCAGGACAGGACTTATGCTCTGCCAGTTACTTCTGCTGACTATCTCAGCAAGAGGATAGGATACAAAGATTTGCAGGTGCGTGGTGGAAAGATACCTCTGTTTTCTGATGGAACATAAAAATGAGTCACACATAAAATGAGTGACCTCAACCAGAGTTCAGAAGCAACAATCATAACTTTGTGTAAGATGAACATTAGGAGAGGATTTTCTTTCACTTTAGAGAAGGAGAAGCAGGAGTTACCCCAACCTGCCTGTACAGTCAGCTGGAATACATGTTAATTCCTTGGCAAGGATGCATTTGCCTAGCACGTTAACCAAAGCCCTCAGCTTTTCAACCAGCAGTAAAGTTTTCAAAGATGACTTCTCTTCCAACCAGTAAGAAAAAGATGGGTGACCAATGACAACAAAGACAACCACGTTCGGGTCTTGGAATGCTAAGGCTGCCTTATGCATGCAGCCACATTGAACAACTGGAGCACGATGCTGCCTACTAGCGTAGCGTATTTAGGACTAAGTGATTTTATAAAAACCTGCAAGTCACACAAGTGGTTTGCAATTAACACTAAAAATATTGTGTATATAAGCCTACATATCCCAATAGTTTAAGGAGGAAAGGCCTTAAATGGGTTTGGTATGTAGCAGTGATTCAACTATGCTCTGAAAAGAAATCAGCTAAACATTAGAGACACTAACTCAATATACACACATCTGCTTGATGTGCGGGAAGGGAATACATTCATTTCTAGGCATCATTGTGCCTCAGGGAGCTTTTAAAAGGACCAAACTAAAAGCACTCTGCAATGAACGGGCATTACATTAAGAGGCAGAGCAGGAACTAAACAGAAGGAGCTTGAAAATACTAAACAAAAAGTGGTTCTCAGTCAGACATTGAGGGATGACACCTTTCTACCTGACACTTCCCGAGATGCGAGTTCTGAGTCTTAAGGATCATTCTGAGTCCTGCACAGTAGAGCTAAAAAGGTGTATTTGGTCCCATGTCACAAAAGGAAACATCATTTATTTAATCAGTGCTTCTCTGTCATGCTCTAACATGGATTTGATCATAAATCCTTCACAGATACCAAAATAAGACACTGTAAAGTATATAAAAACTCCAGCAATCTTAATTGAACAAGAGTGAGAATCAGACGAGAACAAGTCTATTATAAGAGGAAAGCACAACTACTTCTCAAGAACAGAGGAGCACGGGCTGCTGGTTTTCATGTTTTCTGATAACTATGTACATAAAGTACAAAGTGATAAAGTACATCACTATGGATAAATCTCATTTCTATTTTTTAAAAGCTAGGCTCCTGTTTCTGAACACATAAAAGGCAATGGCACGTCACGCTGGCACGAGGAAGATATTAATACTGTAAATCCTGATCAGTTTGTTTAAGGAAGGTCAATAGGGTCTCCACTGGCCAAATCACAGGTTGATTTCTGAGGGCAAGATCTTCTGATCCAAGAAAATTCAAACTATATTTGTTCTTCCTTTGCTGATCAGTGGCACTGCCTAAAGAAATGCAGAAATAGAGGTAAGACATCCAGGTCTCATGTCAGATTGTACTGCCATAAGAACTTGTCATAAACTGCCAAAACCACATAGTTCCTGGCTGGTTGCTGGCCATCAGCAGAACTACAAGGAGCACTAGCACCTTTGGAAAGCATGTGAAAATGGATCTCCTGTTTTCACAGTTAACACCTATGCAGCATCAGTCATAGAATCACAGAATGGTTTGGGTTGGAAGGGGCCACAAGGATCATCTAGTTCCAACTCCCTGCCTTGGGCAGGGACACCCTACACAGAGATATCAAGCCAGTCAGAGGTATCAAGCCAGGCAATGGCGGCTGCTGCTTCTGTGCTTTTGTACTCATCTCTGTCAGAACAAGTTAGGTGCCAAATCATATTCTCACAACATTCCTGTGGGCGTTACCTCCTCTTCCCCATCAGCTTGCTCTATAACTTGTGGGGAAAAAAATGTTCAGTGATTCCCAAATGGTTTGCAAGGGAAATTTTGCAAGATGTCTGCATGCTCTACCTGTTCTACCTCTCTCAAGAACCTGGCAGGACTAAGAGCCCTGGAAGTCCAAAGAAGGGTCATGTTGTGTGACAGGTCTAATGACCGTTCATAGGACTGCTATGTTACACAGGGTAAGGGCTGCTTGGCCACATCTGTCATCTGCCTAGCGATTCCCATCTAAAACAAGGTGTTCTCTGGGTATCAGAAGTTTGAGAAACATTTGCTGAGACATTTTTTTCTATGGTGGTCAGCACACCAGGGCCCTATTCCTGCGTAATTCCTCAGGAGCTATGCCAGTGCAAATAAATGCACCATTCTGCCTGAGCAGAGTTCTGCTGGTGTTTGCATAGGTGCCAAGGGCTACTCAGAATGCACGGATGTGGAAAATCAGGGCCTGAAGCTTAGGCACTAAATGTAAAAAATGCCACTACGTAGACACCCACCCACCCCCAGTCCTCTGTGGACAGGCTGCCTGGGAACTGCTTGACCACAGCCTTCACCAAGCACGGCAGCCTCAGATTTCCTGCAGAGAATTACATAGCTCTCACTTTGAGAATGCCACAGGACAACTTTAAAATCCAGTTTTAAGAAAGGTTTGGAGGTCTGTGGTTATACTCTGTATGATTTGCTAGGAAGGCTAGATACTCTTCTGAGTGGCTTACATTTTTCCTGCCAGTTTTGCATCCCTTAGAACAGCCCACCTTTCCTCTCTACTTTCTCCCTCCACGTTTCTGCCCAAAACGCAGCCGCTACCATCAAAAGCTGTATTCCACAATGATTAAAGTTAAGGAACTGTAAGATTAAAGCATAAAAATTACTGAATTGGGTGGGCTTCAGGGGGTACTTACACAGCAGTAACTACTTTTACTGGCCTGCAGTAAGAACAAATGTGTCAAAGGTTGCAAGGGATTTTAATGACATTTAATTAATTAATTTTAAATCTTTACTCAATGAAATAACATTTATTAGACTGACTAGCAGTAGGGAGACGTTTGTCAGCAGTGCTTAAGTTGGCAGACTCTCTGTTACTATACATAGCCGGAGAGGCAGAAAGTAAACATCTTATAGGATTAGCAGCTATGTTCATAGCCGAGATGAAATTTGGACATTTCATTAGTATAAGATTGATTCTGACATTTCACAAAGCCAAAATGCAAACAAAAAAATGTGTCTGATATAAATACAGTATGCAGCACTTACTCAGATAAAGTTCAAGCAGCGCAGCAGGTTTAGTGCCATGACAAAGGAAATACAGAAGGGTCATATAAGGACCCAACTTCTGCTAAGCACTTAAGTGTATGCTTAATCCCGCGGGCATCGATCAGATAACTTTGTACTTACTAAAAGCACACAATAATACTAATAATTAGAAAACATGAAACATTTCCATGGCTAGTTATTGTTAACGCTAGTAAGAATTACACCACCTTCATCACAGAAAGTATCACAATTGATTAAATTTTATGAAAGGTTTTGTTTGTTGCGCCATCCTCTGAGTTTAAGATATTCTTTAACAACTCCAGCTTGACTGGTGAGAGTTTAGAGGCACATGACAATGTTATAATAGGACATACTTCATTACCTAGGCACTACCTACTGCGTCTTTTTTTAAGCCCCCTGTGCCACAACAGGTTGAAAGTAAATACATGCCTCTCCTCTATTCTCACAGCACAATTTTTCTACATTTTCATGCTATTACATGCTTTCATGTGCTGAAAGTAAATCAGTGATGTTAACTTTTTTTCATTGGTTAGTTTCTATTAGATTATCTAAAAAAATGTTCTGTTGAAAGTAATCTTTTGCACGTTAAAATGAGGTTTAAGTGAGGCTTATATTTAAAGCTCCACCTGCGTGCTCATTGCTTTGTTCTAAACTGGGCACAGGTAAGAGTGAAAATGTTTCCCTAGTTTCTAGAAGTTTTCTTGAGGTTATACAATGGCTGCATGAGACTCAATTTGGCAGTGTAATGGTTCTAAACAGGAATCATTCAAACCAGCCATGGGTTTTATATAGGAGATGGGGATTTGTATTTTCTAGAAATAGCTGCAAAACTGAGGCATTTTGAGAATGTTACTTAGCTTATGTTTCGTAAGCTGAATTCGGTGTTAGCAAGAATACCCAATAAACACACACAAAAATTTATTCCCTTCCTATAAAGGGGGGAATTTTTTTGCAGAAGTGAGAATTCATTAGATTAATCCTGTCATTAAAGGCCTCTGCAGAGGAAGATTGCCCAGCCTTGCCATACAGTCTAGTCCATTGCTTAACAATTTCTGCTGTTCGAGTTTTTCTCATGGTCTCACCTGAATACTTCTGTGGCTGAAGGCACTAGTTCTTGTGTTCACCATGCTCAAGGAAAACTGATTAATTTCTACTTCTCTGCAGGGTAACTATCTATATCTGTACAGACATACATCCAGATCTTACCACCATCACGCCTGTTTTGCTCTTCCATCTCCCAGCCTGCCTTTCTTAAGCCAGAAAGCAAAACCTCTTCCATTCTTTCCTCACAGGTTGCACTTTCTAGACATCTGCTTATTTTCATTTAAGATCTCTGGAGACAGTGCTTCAGTCTAGCCCTACCATTCCTCAGCAGACTAGAAAGCTTTCTTTACATAGTTTGCAGTCAATATTCCTGTCCATAGGCATCCAGCGCGAGGCTTGGCTTTCCCAAAACCACACAGCATTGCCCACTCCTGTACAGCTATCGCTGATCTGTAAGCCCGAGATCCTCTTCTCAAGAGCTGCTCCTTAACCAACTTCCCCCTTTCTCTCTTCCTACAACCGCTCATTCCTGCCTACTGCAGTATCTTAGCTTTATCCTTACTGAATTTAAAAGACCATCTTATCAAGAACATTTTGATCAGCTCAGATTATTGTTAAAAAGAGCTTTCTTCTAGAAAAATAATAACAATAATTACTTGCCTTTTGTTAAGGACATTATCTTCCTAAAACTTCACTAAGCATCTGACAGTGCACTAGAAGCAAAGCACTGCAAATTAGAGAGACATGATGAAAGCTTAGAGGCTATAATTGTTCAAAAGGAATAATTTCCTTTTCAAAGGTAAACACCAGCCTTGCAGACAAAGATAAGGCCAAGTGCACAATTAGACATGCGAGCCTGTGCTTCTGCTTGTATCTCCTGATATCAAAGATTGCAGGAAAATTCAAAATGTTTTCTTAGAACGTGAAAAAGAAATGAACAGGAAAAAGTGTAGGAGACTAAGAGGAGTCACACCAGAACTGCCAGCAGCTTTTAGGAAAAGCTGTTTTCCTCAATGCCGGAAGTCTTTGAAACTGGAGATAACCAGCCATGAACTACAGCAGCCATTCAAAGCAGAAATAATTTAAAATGTTTAGATTTTGTACACTGATCTTTTGAATGAAAGCATGCCAACCTCCATAACATTATTGAATTACATGTCTTTGACAGCCTGACTCTTGTAAGCAGAAAAGTATATTGTCAATATACACTGGAGAGAGAGAAACAGTAGGATTTTCACCTATGCAGCTTGAATACAGGTTTGAACTATTGTTATCTCAAAGCTACACGAAACCTAAAACAACCTTTGAAATAAGTAAGAGCAGGAGCCATTCTTTCTACCTTTGCTGTTGCCAATTTAAAAGGCAAAAGTCTACGCTTTATACAGTGGAACCTTCTCTTTTTGTAGAAAATATACTCTGCGGACCAAAGGGAACCAGCCCTTCAGACAATGACACCTTTGACAAAACTCCCCATTATTATTCATTTTATTACAGCAGACCTTGCAAAAGTCTAACAGAAGAAACAGCCATTGAACTTAGTATTGTATAAAGCACATAATAAGGGTTTCTACCTTTCCTGGATATTTAACAGTCTATAAATGGACAAGACGAAAGGAAAGCTACTACCCCGCCAAAAGCTACACAGAAGGGTACCAGCATAGCAGAGAGAGAAATGCAAGAGTTCCGATTAAGTGAATTACCCTTGGGTACTCGTGCTGTCCCAAACCCCATAATCAGATTTGACATTCTTTGCTTTAACACTGCCACCAATTTTTTCCATTTTTTCTTTCAGATGCAAGAAGGCAAACTCAGCATTAGATGATGAAAAGCACAAATGAAACAGATTTGATCGTTTATGGCAAGATGGTGCATTTAGACTCTTTTAGCATCTCTCTCCCTATCAAAATATTTGTACTTCTTACCTGCAGCTATCTCTGACTTGCTTGTTGGCACTAGGCATTTTCAGTGATACCAAACCTGATTCTTTCCACCATGATTTGGTGCATGCTAAGGTGCAAAAGAAAGATCTCAGGTCTCCATACAGTTAGTTACATGGGAAGGCAGGCAAGCTCTGCCCTAGCAGACACTGGCCTGCCAGCACCGGTCAGCATCTGACCTTCTGGTGGAGTCAGTCAGTCTCAATTTACTCTTCTTCCAGCCTAATGTGAACAATTTCACAGTAGACAAAAAAACCCCTCCCCTCCACCTAATCTCTCAGTATTTTCCCAAGTGGAGTCCATCTAGCTTACATCAAAGGATTGGTCTCATTAAGCCATTGTTTTATAAGTCTGCTAATATTTTTCCTGTCCATAATACAGAAGACACTGCTGATAGAAATATGTCAACAGGAAAACAAACAGGCAGCATTTGACATGCTATTAGTCCAAGTCTGGGTGGATAAATAAATCATAGATCAAATATTCGTAAGGGGGAAAACACTGTTTATTTCCAATGGATTCATTACGCACACATCTCCCATACAGCACGGTGACAACACATCCCACAAAAAGGGTGTCACAATGTACCCAAGAAAGGACTGTTGATGCAACGAGGACAATGTATTCCCTCCTTAGAAAGTGCTTCTGTCTCCTGGGGATATATCCCACCAGTCATACAAAACAAAGCCAGCTAGAAGAGTCCTTTAGCTGTATCACTACATAGGGCAGGGTAATTCATCAAGACTGAATCATTCCTCATCACTGGATGTTTCTCTGAAAGTTATTTGTGCTATAAGTGCAAGAAATGTTAAGTACTTCACCCCTTTCTTTAAAATATTGAAACTCCCACACCATTCTTAGATGAAAAAAATACTCTAATCCTATTCTGATCCTACATCAGGCCTAACCATCAGTGTATCCCACCGTCTTCTAACTGAGAAAATATGAAATAACTTAATGACATTAAGTTATTAGCCATCTACATATATTTTGGCTCACAATGCTCTCCATAACAAATGATACTGTTGTAGCAAAACCGAATCGAATTTATTTTTGTGATTTGTGTAATTAAAAACATCAGTAAAGAAACCACCCTGGCAATTGTTTCCTATGCAACCTTACCTATAATAAAGCCAAGATGATAAGGTTAGCATCTCTTCTCTCCTAAGAACAGTGCTATTGCAATCAGGTCACCCAAACTCTGAGGAATAAAACACATATAGATGTGGGGTCTTCAGTCACTAGAACTCCATAGCTTGTGTCTTTACTGGTGAAATGAGCCATCAAACATTTTGGGTTAGAAGGTTGCCTCTACACAGATGCCTGTGACCTACCAGTGGCACCCACTTTCAGACAGTGGGGAATGATTAAAAAAAATAATCAGGAGCTTTTTTCTTTATTTCTTCAGAAGCAGTTACTTCAGAGGAAGCATCTCAGGTAGGCAAAAATTTACTTTGATGCCTAGATAAATTATATGTGGAAGCACCCAGAGACAGAAGGTCACATTCTTTAAAGCACAAAGGTACCTCTGTGTCTAAAACACTGTTTTTCAAAAGCCACCTACAGTTCAGAGGACCAAGTACCATTAAAATACATTTTCAGTCTGTTTCTTCAGAAAACACAGCCCAGGCAAGTGCAGGACACAAAGAGGGTGTGACAGAAGAGAAGATGATCCCGGTTAACTCCATTTTAATTGTGAAAATAAGGTGTCTGGAGGACCTAAGTACAGGACTGGTAAAAACGCCCAAGCCAGTCTTCCCCCACCACTCTTTTAGAGCAAACCAAGACTGAGGAGAAGCCAGGCAGCATTCACAGAACTGGCAGAAGAAACTCTTGCCCTGGTAATGAGGCAACTGCAACTAGAGACAGAGCAACAGGATGACACAACCTGAGCAGCTGAGGCTTTTGCAGAGACAGATGAAATGACATCTCCTCCCTCCAGGAACAGATCTCCCTCACTTGTTTGTTTTAAAAATCATTAAACAATCCTGAAACTTAACTGCATTCTCCTAGAGACACATTAAGGGTAATTTATTTTTTTTTTTTACTTATTACAGGCAAATGCTCACCATTAAAACCAAATGTGTGGGTTTCTCCTAAGAAACTCCAAATAATGTCTTGCATCAAGTGTGTTATCAAGGTCATTCCCTTGCTGCAATTCACCAAAGGCTGCATTCCCAACAGGAGATAACAGCAGATTCTAACAAGTTCAGCAAACTTCAAGGGAGATTCAAAGAATGGCTGCTTCATTCCTACAAAAGGAACCAGTTAAAGACCCAGTGCTAAAAGGAATTTTGAATGTATTGCTCTTGAATGAAACAATGTTTGAAGAAGAAAATTAATTTGTTTATGAGACACATTGTTGGCTTGGCTGAGTTTTACCACCACAGTTTTCCTCCAAGAGGAAATATATTATTAAACAAGAAGGAAGAAAGGCTCTATCAATCCCAGTAAGGCAGCCTAACGCTAATGTCAGCAATGGCATGGTAAGGCTCCTACCAGAGTTTTATTTGGCATTTTTAATTATAAACCCTCCAGAGTTGCCAGGTTCCAATATACACCTAAATTCTTTCCAAAAGGTTGGGATTTTGACTTGAGCTTCTTACGTATTTTTTTAAAAAAACTTGGATTCTTTAGGGCTTGGGTTGGCCTTATATTAGACATTTTACAGAGCCTATCATAACAGGGTCAAAATAAAATAATAATTTATTCAGCACAGCAATCTGACCCTTCAATGTACATTTTTGGAAGCTGCATTATCAGGTATATCTGCCAAGAAACAGGCCCCAGAAAATAGGTCCTACAAACTGTATACCAGAATCAGATAATTACATTGTATGATAATGAGCTAGCACAGTTAAGGAAGCATCAATAATGCCTTAGTGGTTCCTAAAAGTAAAAAACTGAATTACTGTGCCATCAGAGCCGTGTTATTATACCACAGAAACACAGCACGAAGCTTCCAGCACTTCTCTGTTCCCGTCCTCATACCCATTCCAGTAAGACAACTGTGCCCTGCCACTGTCTCTGTAGCTTCAACAGATTCTCCTTCTCCCCCCGCAGGGGCTGCAGAGACTTACCTGACAGCACAGACTGGAACCAAGTTTTGCTGAGATCAACTCAGAAGTGGGGAAAAAAGAATGAGGGTAAGAACAAATTGAGGAAAGCATCAAGATAAATAATACTGGGAGTCAGTGGTCAATGTTAACAATTAATTTATTGAGAAAGAGAGTATTTTAGTGCTGTTGCTGCATTAAACCTTGCTTATGTCTCCTTATAGACACACAGACTAAGAGTTGCAGGGGCTGCAGCCCTTAGGAAAGGGAGATATTGAAGACAACTGCAGCAATTCTAGAACCAAAAGAGGCAGGCAAACTAGCACCTGACCTAGATGTAATAAAATATAAGTAGTTTTCCCTTCACTAGCCCTCTCCCTGATTAAGTTATTGACCATACCAACTTAATTTTGTTCTATCTTATTTTCTCTCTTTTAGACTTATTAAGTCAGTATACAACTAAATAAAAAAAATATTTCTTCGAAGTGAGTTTGCCTTCCAAATTTTACCTAGGGTCTCCTACAGCACAGCTCTGATGAAAAAAAGATGCAGGAAGCTTCAGAGAAGTCCCACACTCAAACAACTCATCCTCTCGTCCTCAAACTCCCCCATAATTTCCTCTGTACCTGTTAATTACTTGAAAGGGCTCCTGTGCTAACCAGAGATCAGAGTCCAGCAAATACACTAGCCTATTCCTTCCTGCAACCTAAATAAACGGACCAGCTCTTAGCTACCAGCAAATCGAAGTCCTAACCAAGCAGTACCTATGTCTCTGAACCTATCTTTATTTTTTCTTTTTTTCTCTTTCCTAAAGAAAAAATAAAAGAAAAAAGGAGAAACCACATTTCCCAACTTCCTCTGAAATTTTGAGTCTAACTCAACTCATCTGCATCGGCCTGCCTTTGCTCAGAGCCCTTGCTGGAAGGACTCTGAACTCCTGGCTGGAGTTGAGCTCCAGGCAAACCACACTGCTGTGTGGCCCAGCAGAAGTCTGAGCCCTCATGAAGAGGTACTGAATGGATTCGACACTCCCTCCTCCTGCAGTGGAGGATGAGACTGGCCCTTAGATTTCCTTCTGCAGTATCTATGGAAACTCAGGCAGATCCTTGCCCAAACTTTGGAAATTAAAAAAACCCGACCAAACAAAACAACAGAAAACACTAGGATCACAAGAATGTACAAAGAAAGAGCACTGCCTACATTGATAATATGCAGACTGATAATTAACAACAGCCTGCCATTAGCAGCAAAAGCTTCGTTGAGGGATTAGGAGTGAGCATGTACAACACTCACTGTTCTGTGCTGCTCAGTAGCTCACACCGTGTATGCTAGTACATCTTTCTGTAATACGAGCTAGTTTAGTTTTGGTTTGACATCCTTTCGCACACATTCAGCTCATCCTCTCCCCTTGCCTTTTCTATTTTTATTTTTTAAATATCGATGTCATCCTTTGTGGAGGAAGTTTCTGTACTGTACAGCTGCAGGACAGCACAACTGAGCGGAACGTGATTTAACTAGGGCCCGATCCCATTCGCTTCCCCATCTCTACCTCCCTACCATCACAGACCTGCAGAATGTGAAGTATCTTAGAAAGGTTCTGAGATGTCTCCCTGAATGCACAGAAAGAGGCTCAAGTGGTTTCCCTCTCCCAAACACATTCAAAACCACACTGAAAAACCCTCTTAAACTCATCTTTGTTTTTCTTCCAAAAAATAGTAAGACATTTATTTTTATTATCTTTCCATTTTTGAGCCCTTATGGTTCACATTTTCAAGCTTATGAGCTAGAAATGTAACTTTTTATTCTTGAGTGGAAGCTAGGTTTCTATTAGAATCACATGAATTGAGAAGATGGGACTTTATACTCTAAATATTGTGAGGCCTGGGCAAGCTGGCAGCCCTGGGCCCACCCAGAAAGACGGAGGATCCCTGGGGAGCTGCAGTATCTGCCCATCTGCACCAGGCCACACCACCCACCAGCCCTCCTGAGCTCTGTTTCAACTCAGCCTCGCTGCCAGGCACTCAGATTCTCTTTTAAAAGAGATTCCCTTCTGCGGGAGATCCTTTCAGGGCACGCACTGCTGTTCCACCCTGTGCCCATTTTTCTGAGTTCTTCTCTATGGCCAGAAGAGCGACTATATTGGTTTCATCTCAATTCCTCCCCTTACACAGCGAAGGCAGGCCCAGGTGCCATTCCATTGCCACTGCACTGTTCTTAGTGCACGAATGGTGTCACTTAAAACACCAGTGAATGGTGTCATTTGGGTTCCCATTCCGTACCCAAAATCTCAAAGAACAGCGGCCGCAGTTCACCAGAGGCAAAAGCACAGATGAAGGGCAGGCGGGCGCATAGCAGAATGTTCTGCCACGCTTGGGAGATAAGCTGTGTAGCAACTTACTTTGCCTTTCCCGCGCAGAGTCATATTCTCCATGCCTAAATTTGAAAAATCCAAATTGCAGACACAGGGAAGGTAGGCAGATCACTCTTCTGCTGAGACTACATGGACTAATCAGTTAATAACGATGATCTGCAAAGGGATATAAGAGACCACCAGTGGGATAAAGAATGGGGAGACTGCAAATGCAGGTGTTCACTGAGAAAGAAAAGGAGCATAGCTATCCGCTCTTCTTAACGGGGTAAGTTCTCCTTACACCTCACGAGTGCAATGGGACTCCAGTCACCAACATGGAACCCCAGTGTTACTGTACTTGCCACCATGATCCCTCCTGGGAATGCTAACAACTTTGTACTGCAATGTGTATCAGAAGAGCTATTATCCCAATATTAAACTACCTAGGAGATGGATTTCAGGTAGAACAGAGACTGGCAAGTTTGCAGATGTATACTCAGTCTACAGAAAAGGTAAGAATTAACATCCAGAGAATTTGATTCTGGCAATGGACTACCAGATGACCTCTTCCATAGCATAATCTGAGCTGCTGTTTATTTATCTCTCCTCTTCTCCGTCTAATCTGTTGCCACCATAATCTTCTGTCCCTATCTCTAACTGTGCACGAGCACAGGATGAAGTACACTCTGGACTTGCTATTGTAACAGGGGTCTAGACTCTGCTATCAAACATCACAACATTCTCTCAGAAACAGCACAGAAATTGTTAATGACAGTATAGAGGTAAGTATACTCAACTTCCCCTTTATACTTTCCCAATGAATGATCATTTTTGAGCTTGACCATGAGGACTTGTACACTCTCTCATCATAACCTGGACACCATGAAAACGCAACAGGCAAACCTTCAGAAAGCAGAAGAGATTTTTTCATGTCGAGGATATATCCGAACACCCCATCTTTCCTTCAGAGTATCATGTCTCACAAAGAACCTCATGCTGATTAACCTTCTGGTATCACTACTCAGTACAGAAAGAAAAGTTGAGGCTTTGGCTGGGCAAAGTATCATCGTATTTTTGAATTACATAATTTTATGTTTAGCCATTTCTATGCTTATGTTTTACTGAGATGCAAGCAATGTACTTTGAGTAAGACCAGTCTGAAAAGTAAATAATCACAGCAAGGAAGGATGACTGCATATTTACCTGCTGCTTGCATCTCAGCTCATTTGTGTGAAATGAACAAAGAAACAACTGATTCTTCCAAACTACATCCAACTCCAAAATCAGCATTTTCATTCCCCTTCCTTTTACGTCAAAGATTCTTGTCTGCTCAGGACAAGGAGCAATCAGACAAAAAATGGTATTAGCTCTAGGAAACCTACATGGAATTAGTAGGTCACAAAAGTTTCAATTCCTGGAAATGGGAGAGACAGAAGACCTCTGGTGTGGGAGAAGGCTGGCTATCAGAGGAATGTCAGGGGCACAGCCATGGTCTAAGATCTAACATCAGCTCTTCCATTCGCTTGTACCACAACAAAATCTTAATGAAAACATTATCTCGACAACATTTACTACACTTTGATTGCTTGATTTTGCAGCCGGGACTGGCTTTTAAGATTGCCATTCATAGGTCTCAAATATATGCTTTAAACCTGCATATGTGCTGCATCATTAAGGAAGTTTGGGTCTTCCTTATTTTCAAAGCAGGTGCCTTTCGTTTCTGTAGAAAACCACCGAGCCTGGGCCTTTGCAGAGGTCTCCAGTATTTGACAGCAGTAAAAGAACAGGCACATCAGCCCAGACCCAGCTTCCCTTCAAGGACTTTCCTGAAGCTCCGTGCCCAGCAGCTGCAGAGCGCCCGGTCCCCCCGCGGCAGAGCCGCCCCCCCCACTCCCCGCGGCCGGAGCGAACAGCACCAGCAGGTGGCGCTTTAGGGCAACCCAAAGGGACAGGTTCTGCACTGCCCCGCGCAGCAGCGAGCTGCGTCCCCACCGGCAGCCACGCAAGGCTTCCTGCCCGAAAAGCAGAGCCGTTCAGAAACCAGAAGCCAAAGCACTGCAGTTATCATCGCTCCGGACACTCAATAACCCCGAGAAGGGCAAACCCCACCCTGGCACCGGCTTTATCTGCTCTGCGGGACGCGGGGCAACAGAGCTCGCTGCAACATCCTCATCGATGCAATGCTGTCCCCCAATTTGTGTGCCTCCTGTCCTCAGTTCCCACAGTCGTGCAAGCGTATGTTCCCTTTAATATATGTGCACTCAAAGCAGTAACACAAGTGGTTTTTTTCATTCTTTGCAGAACAAGGTTAATGCCGATGAAACCTTCTGTGCTTAGTCTGAAAACGCAGAAAAGGAATTGGTAGTAAGTGAGTAACAACAGGGAAAATCCTGTCTTCTACTACCCTTCAGCATTTCCATCTCCATTAAATACACACACGAGTTTATTTGAAGTTGTTCTTACTATGTAAAGTTTGTCTCTGACTTTTCAAAGGACAGATACAGCTAGAAAAACATTTTTATCTTCACTCTGTACTCTCCCATTCCAGTACCGCTCCATTTGTTAGTGTTCAGGCACTAGTGTGTCCAGAAGGAATTTACTGTATCCTACATTAGCAGTCAGCATTTTAGTTTTACCTACTTCTTTTAACACACACACACACTCGACTCCTAAACCACCACCCGCTCTGTGTAATGTGGCTGTGACAGCGCAGCCGTCCCCTTCAATCCGCGAGCTGACATGCAGTGTTCTGTGTACATGTATCTGTAAACACGGATCCACGCGTGTGTGAGAGCGCGAGGGCTCTGGCTCGCCTATGGCTTTCAGTGACGAATGATTTTAGATGCACATATTAGCATAGAGATGGTTAACTATACTTTTTTTTTCTCACTTAGAAAATGCGTCCCTTCTGCAGGGGCGTGCGATTTGGCATCTCCCCTCTACTCCCCAGTGTTCCTGCTGATTTGGAAACTCATAGCCAGCATACTCACTGAGCTCAAGTGTCCACAGTCCCTACTACATTTAGAACCTAAAAGTTAACTTGTTTTACCTAGACTTGCTCTTTCCCAGGTCCACCTTCCTTCAATTCCGCTTCTTGCTTCTAACCTTTCAGCTTATCAGCATTGATTTATTTAATATAAAGTAGTGAGGTTACCTTAGATCAATTATACCTTTTTTTTCTGTGCAATTTCCAATGCTTAATACATCTGTTACTGCTCAGCCGCAGGGACAACTTGTCCAGCTGGATCCTAAATTATTTCAATCCTTAATTCAATTTTATTTTTGCCACAGCCCAGCCAATGAGCATAATTCTTTTATGGCTAAGAAGCCTCTTTAGAAATAATCCAATAGCCCATATTAAAATATAGGTCATTGTGAAAACTGCCAAGTGCCTGACTTGTCATAACTTTGAAGACAGGCTCTGAGGCTCCTTTGGCATTGCTGATTCTTTCGGTGCTTGAAGGCTTAATTTTAAAACAATCAGCTCAACAAAAACAATTTACTTACAACTGTCCAAACTAGTCAATGTTAGCTGGGAAGCTAATTCGCTACTTGGTGCTGCACTTGGATAAATGCTACAAATGAGGGCAACTGGAGGTTTCCAAGTACTAAATCAGTTCACAGCTTGATGGACCTGTTGCTATAGAATGGCAAAGACTTTGGACAGCAAAAATGAGACCCATTCAAACCTATACATGAGGTGACCATGTGAAAACACCTGTAAGATGAATGTGTAAACTTACATAAGGCAAAACATACACAAAAGTTCATCAACTTTGAGAAGAAATTTTTTTTTTTTGGCTCTTCAACTAATATCTGTGATGAGAACTGGATCCTTCTGAATGTTTGTGCAGATTCACTTTGTTTCGAAAAGAAGTGAAGAACTGCTCTTGCTCGGTGTTTTGAAGGAGACTATTTTCAATTAGCTACTGCTTTTTTTCTCCTCTCTCAAAGAGAGGGAATCACAATATCAAAAGCTTAAGGAAATCAGTTGCCTTAGGATCACTGACAGAGACGGGGGCCCTTTCTCTCCAGCTACCAGCAACAGAAAGCTTATTGCTTCTAGGTAGATAAGGTGAATCTGACTTTTTTCTGTGCATATGCATGTTCAGCGTCTAGCACAACAGAATTCTGATTTGGACATAACTGCAGTGTAAGCCTTGGGCAACAGTAGTGTGAGCTGCTGATTGCACACCTTCCCTTATTGAGAACTTTATTGAGCATAATTCACTTGGTTTTGAGTACTCTTAGAAAAGCCAAAAATGACAAATAGCCTTTAAGTAAGGGAAGCTTTCATTTCCACCTCTCCTCTCCAGATCTCTGTATATCATTTTCACTGGCCACAAAAGGAGTTCTGTTTCTATATCAAAGGAAATATTTTGGACCCAAATGTTAATATTAGGCCTAGGAGAAAGCACCAGCAGTGAGTAATGTAAATGTTCTCACTGTTTGTTTGGGCTTTAGTGTAACCAGTGAAATCAGCTGGTTTGCATTTAGAAAAAGAATCAGTCCTGCTGTGTCTTCAGATATAGGTGCATGATGCCTCTTAAAATGAATGAGGCTACAAAAAGATTGGCTTTGAATCTGTTCAATAACCAGCGTAGTACACAATACACTTAAGATCAGAAGCCCATCATGTTAAGGTGTGTATTTCTAATTAAACAAGATACTAGTGCTCATTCTCAGTCTTTTTTGCTGCCTGCACAATTGGACATATTTTACGTGCTGTACCAGCAGAGATATCAGCAAGAGACTGGCACCAAGAGAAAGGACAGGTCTTCCCAGAAAGCAAGGACAGATTGTTTCTGGTTTTTTGTTTAGCCTTTTCAACAGAAGGAGAAAAATATCCAGCATCTTGCATCAGCAATGCAGTAAAATTCTAATCTTAGGATCATCTGAAATTCAGTGAGTTTTCATATCGTGATATATTTTGGGTCATCTCTCAGTCTAGCTTTGGACATCAAGTGAGGTGTCTTGATCAGGGTCTGCAGATGACAGAAAACTATGAAGTATCTTACAAAAGCCTTGATTTAGGGAGATGCATATAATCCCATGACCACGTGGAGTTCCCAAGTTAAAACGCTTTTCACTAACTCTACCCATAGACATAAGCACAAAAGACTGGTACACGCAAAACGAGGTTCCCAAAAGAAGCCAGATTAATCTGGTACCTTATTCTGGTAACTGCCTTTTATAAAAGCAAGGAAAATGCGGTAGATATTAATCTATCGTGACTTCTGAAAAGCAGCTGCTACAGTGACACTTGTAATTGTTAGTCTGAGCAGAGGAGATGGAGATAAATAGAATTGTTAAGACAGGAAAGGAACTGACTAAAGAAGATATAATACTATGTTGTGCTATAAGGATAATTACAGGCTTGGAGTGAGATTACCCATCCTGAAAGATCTGTTATTGGGAATGAGCTTATTAAATATTTGCATTAATAATATGCACCCAAAAGTTTGTGTTTGCTAATGAAATTTGGAGATTATGAAGTTGGCAGGCAATATTAAATCAGTGAAGAATGGGACTCACACAGGAAGAAAAAGGAATCAGAGTAACAGAAATGTGATGGAAGCGAACAGGGTAAAATGTTAAACCCAGACTTTAAGGATTAGAGAAAGAAGAATTTGTTCTGTAAACTCCAAGATCAGCATCTGGAAATGACAGAGCAGAATGACAGGTGTTTATAACCTGTCTGTGGACAAACATTTAATACAGGTGTGAGAAAGGCAAGATCTCCTTCTCACTGAATTCTTGGCTGATAATCCTGGGAATTATTAATGTTTCACTAAATGTTGGGTAAGGCTTCATCTGAAAGCCAGGCCATTTTTGTTAAGGAACGGTTTATTCCAACTAGAAAAGAGAAAGATTACATAGACTTATGACTTGATGAACCAAGTGGATGGACTACAGCAGACCCAAGCGTTCTGGTTCTCTTACTGTTTAGAGCAGGGACTAGGTCAGGGTGTGCCCTTGCTCCCTTCTAGACCCTGCACCTGGACTCTCTTCTGCACAAGCCAAGATGCAGGGAGTAGTATGGAGTGCATCTCTTGCACAGTCAGTCTGAAATTGGGAGTGCTCCCAGTATCACCCCGCTTATACGCAGCTTTGCAAATTGCTCTCATACAACTGTCTCTGAGATAAATAAACCTGATGCTAGCAGCAAGAGCTAGCAATTCAAGACAGGTTGTGAGAAAGAATACTGTTGAAGCTGAAACTTAACTACTTCTGGTGTGAAATATTCCAAAGTAGATTTAGAATCTTTAAAAGATAGTGCTAGTAGGCTGGAGCGGGGCCAAAGTGAGGAGGGTGTGCCTATAGAGAGGGGGCAGTGTTGAAACTGTGAGGGACAAGCCTCCTAGACTTCAACATCACCTTCTCCACACACGCACATATTTTATATGTAATAAAATGATAAAGATGCCATGGGATAGCTTGCCTGGGTGATACTGATGGCTCCCTTGAAGAAGGTCACCTGATGCCAGGGGTAGCAGATCCCAGATAAAATGAGCTTGGGAGGTGTGTGTTTGTGACACTCTCAAGCAACTTGATAAGGAAGATCCAAATGCTACTATTGCAAGTAACAGGGAAAGGCCTTGTCTCTTCCTAGAACTTGGCATTCTTGCATAAATGGAATACCAAAACATCATAGAGTGCTTTTGTAATACTTATTTTCAGTCTGAAGACAGTTTGTAGCACAACAGACACCGGCCGTCGAACTACAGGGTTGGACCAACCCGAGTGGGCCCTCTCAGTCAAAGGGATGCATTTCTCTGGCTCTAGGGAAGAGATACTATGACAACAGACTGCTAACAATACAACACAAAGCTTTTAAATATTAAGTAAACACTACATTTGGAATGGCAATATGATTTTAGAGAGACTATGAAGCAAATTCGCCCAGTTCAGTGATAACAGTCCAAGAAGCCGGAGCCAATATATCTGTCATCAAAGGGTGTCTGACACAGTCTACAGCATAGTATCCTTTACCTGCTAACCTAAAAAGATGGGCACCCCTGCCACTGCCATGTTCCTGTCACTGGGAAATTGTTTTAACATTGATTCAGCAAAAGGCTGTTGTCTACTTTGTTCCCAGTTCCTACAGCAACTGGCTATTCTCCGAGTTTCTTTTATCACAGAATAACCAAACCTAACTTCATTCAGCTTATGCACTTCATTTGAAAAATTAGTCTTTCAGTGCTGGTGAGCCCCAAGGCCAGAACGAGCTGAGAGTTTCTGTGGATGTACCAGGACGTGAAATTAAATACTTGGTGTATATACCATCTCCTGCCCTTTTTCACTCCTTTCATTATATATTGGATTATAATAAGAAAGCGATGTCCTGGGTCTTCAAGTGCAAACCCCAGCTCTCACAAGCAACTTAATCATACAACTTTGCTCATAAAACAATATCCTAAACCCCAGGTCTTTAGTTCCCACTGCATTCACTGCTTTGATAGTTAGAACACTTCTTCTCATTTTCCAACTAAATTTATCATTATTCTTCTGTCCTTTGGTTTAAACATTGTGGTGGGTTCTTTTCTCAGTGACAGTTACCTCAATTTATTTATAGAGCAATCATATCCGCCCTCAGTCACTGTTTTGTTTGGCTCAACTGCCAAGCTCTTTCATCAAGTGCATCCGACATCACACAAAGCAAAACTCTTTCAGATGCACCAGCAGTAAAGTGTGAGTTCCAACATATTTGAACGTTGTTTGATGCAGCCGTTCTCACAAGCTGGTTCATGGAAGGACAGTAGCCAGCTCCTGTAGTTCCGTAATACTGGTGACAGAGGGCTGTGCTGCTGAAGGTGGAGAACTCAAACCCTGCTGCCAACAAGCACAATAAGCCTTCACACCAGCAGCAAACAGAGAGCTGGAAGCACACACTAAATTGTTGTTCATTGGGGTGTTGTTTTCTTCAGAGACACTAACATATGAGTGTGACAATCCCAGTTTACTCCTACAGTATGCAGTATATTCTCCTATACATTGCAAAGAAAATAATAGACAATATTTTGAATAATTGATGACTAACCTAGAAACACCTGACTTTTCCAAAGTAAACTATAGCCTATTTCACAGCCAATAGTGGAATATCACTAACAGCCTGCCATCTTGCCTGGCTCCATTGAGGTTTCTAAATACAATATTCCCTTCTCTGACTTCAACTCTACCCGCTGTCAGGCTCCATTAAGCATAACAAGATCCAGACAGATTCAAGATTAAGCAACTTTTTTATAAAATCCAATTGAGGACTTTCTTACCTTGAGGGTGCAGCAGATATTACATTAACCAGATTGTGCACACTTTCCATGCAAGAACTAAAGGCATATATATATGCAGTTACTTAATTCTCTTAGCAAATAAGCGGGGGCTTTCTAGATTCCTCCCACCATAACCATCATGATCAAGCTCAGCTAATTGAGACCTTGTGGGGAAAAGGGTGTTCCTTCACAAGGCCTTATTTTTCCAGAAGCAATATGTGAGTGCTGTTGTCTGGCGTAGGAAGGCTGTGCAGATTATTAAGGCAGTAATAGTCACGTGGAGAGAGGAGAACCAGATTTAAAAAGCTCCTTACTGCCTAGGCTACAGCTCCGGCTCCCAGACAGGCTGCAGTCCCAGAGCGGTGGAACCAAGAAGAAAGAATCCCCCTTCAGTCATCTTCCCCCTCCCCATAGGTACCAGGGAATGGGACAGAGACATCCCCAGTGCTACCTGGTGAGTCTGTCAGCAAGATGGCTTCAGGGCTCTGCAGCTGGGACTGGAGGCTCTCCTCACGCCCAGAACAGAGCTTGTCCTTTCTTTGCTACAGGGTACTGGGTGTGCAGGCTCACTGAAACACAGGGGAGTGTGGGCATATTGGGGGCACTGCCTATAACACGGGTATGTATTTGATGCATTTGGTGGCAGTGACTGATGGATAGTATGAGGAGCAGGCAGCAGCGTAGCTCCAAACGAGTGTAAAAACGTGGGTTGTACTGCATGGGCAAACAGCAGGGGTTTACAGGGTACTATGTAATGACTGTGCGCAGGGCAAGTACTTGCAGCACCTATGGCATGAAGTATCAAAAAGAGGAGAGAATGGGTTTATGCGGTATACTCAGAGAAGATGAGGCAGGAAACCACGGACTAAGAGAAAGAGAACATGTGAGTTGCAGGTTCTAAGCATGCAATTGCTCTGAAACTGTATAGCCACTGCTCAACTACTTCATCCAGATGAGGGTTTTAGGATCCAAGTCACAGCTTGGATCTTGGAGCTTGAACCAAGAGGTTTTTGTGAAGGCATAAAAACTGAAAATTGTCAATAGCTGTCTTCCTAGCATCTTTGTAGTCTATGGCCTGAAGAAAGAGGGGAAGATGCCAATATGCGAGCTTTAACTTGGAGCTGGGATTCTTTTTCACATTCCTGGTATTCCTTGCAAACTCTGACTAGCATCTCTTAATATATTACCATTATAATACTGTATTTTCAGTCCTAGCAAAGTCAGTAAGAACAGTAGGCTGTAATTCAAGAATTCTCTGCTGCCTGACCTGTTCTCATCAATGTCAAGTGGAAGGGAAGCTACTTAACAGTGGGGAGGGGGAAGTCAGCTTCTGCCTTTTGTGCTCAAATTTTATTCCCTAAACAGACGCTAAACACACAGTTACTGCTCGCAGCTGCAACAGGAAGAGCCCCTGAAAACCACTCTCTGCAGCAGTATTTAGCCAACTTCTGGCACCAATCGCTGTTGTTCTGCCAGCTAATTCTCTGCTCATTTTATGCCTAAAAGACTCGGCTCCCCATTTGGAATAGCAGCAAATAGCTAATGTCCTTCAACCCGACAACTGAATCCTACTGACCCTATGCTTTCCAGGAAAGAAAAAGTCAGGCAGCCATCAATCCTGAGGCGGTAATATCAGCAGTGCCCAGCCCTGCCATTCAGCCTGCACCCCACCACGTTCTGATGCCAAAAGCCAAATTCTGGTGTCTAACTAGAGCCACGCTAGCAGACAGGGGAACGCTCCTCCGGACTGCAACTCGGCCGGGAAAGGGAAGCGGGCAACCCACAGTAGCTCTACCTGTTACCCGCTAACGGCACTTTCCGAGCGCTTGACCGGGGATGCGTACGTTGCCCGCAGCTCCCAGCGCCCCGTAGCCTGCGGCAGGACGAGCCCCGAG